>RJWJ010003199.1:0-89637 GCA_004363605.1 Indri indri | reverse complement strand
AAAATCAGCATGATACAGATACCATTCAGAGTTGTTGGCTCTGCTGAGAGCAGAGGTTCCTGTGCAAAAAGATGTGCCTAAAATCTCAGAGTCAAGAAAACTCAGTTCAAATCCAGCCATTCCAAAGTGAGTGTAGGCTGATCACTTTATTTATCTCTCCAGTTATTTACCAATCTTTAAATGAAGCAATTGGACTAGACTAGTGTCAATGCCCAAAACAAGGCCTGGAACAGAGGATATGCTCCATAAATGTGTTAATAAATCCCATTCCTCTATGATGACGGTGGTCCGATTTGACCAGTCTTACGTAAACAACTTGATAATTCTCAACTAGAAAAGGAAAGGTAGTAACAACGAAAGCTCTTGGTATGTATCACGGTTTCTCAACCTAGGCACACTTAGTATTTTGGATGGGAAAATTCTTCATTGTGGGGGCTGTCCTGTGCATTTTTGCATATTTAGCAACATCACTGGCTTCCACCCACTAGATATTAATGGCACTGGCCTCTAAGTTGTGACAACCAAAAATTTCTCCAGACATTTAGATCCCATTTAATAAATACCGGTATATGTGAACTTGTATGTGTGTGTGTGTGTGTGTGCGTGTGTGTAGACAGATGATGATGATAGATAGCTAGATAATATACACATGATAGTTTTGTCTGTTGCATATTATTTGGCTTTATTTTACTTTGAATATGTGAGATCAATCATTTTCAATTATTAACTTTATGTTCTTCCATGGCATAATAGATAATTAACACAATTAGCCCAATGGTCACTTCTTATTTTGAATGTAGCATGTGTACACTCTAAAAGAATAGAATGTTTTCCAAGATTACAGCTAATGTACTTCATTGCATTGCTTATGGTTCTTGATAAAATCATGCAAACACAAGCAGTCTGATGTTATTTTTTTGTTTACAGTATTACTGTGTTGTTTTGGTTAACAGAATGAAAAACAGCACTGTAATACTACAAGTAAAAATGTTTTATTCTTAGTTTGTTTCATCAATAAAAGCTGACATTTTTGCAAGAAAGATGTTATACTATTGAAATTAACTTTTAGTCAATTGTAAATAATTGTATTATATCGGTATGTTATCATGAAGATTAGAAATCATTTCCTACAGAATCATGTTTTTGCTTCCTCAGCACTGTTTCAATTGAAAGGAATTTGAATGAAGTGCATCTCATTACTAACATAAAGTAGATGGAGCTTGAATAATTCTTATATTTATTTTCCATGGATGGCTATTACATTTCTTTTCCTATCTATCCAAATTTTATAAAATAAATTGTTTTAATCCATTCTTTGGAGAGGAGCAACGAATTTATTTTTGCAAAAGCTATGCATCTGAATATACTATAATATGCATAAAGCTCTGTTAACACAGTTATTTATATAAAAAGTGTAGCTGCCTTACCTTTTATTTAATTTACATACTTTATTTACTTTCTGACAGGTTCTTCTCTTTGCATTTTTATTTACATACCAAAAATGTCTTTTCAGATAAGTCAACTAAAACTTTGATATACTGTATAATTTAAAACTTCATAAAATGTTTTATGTATTATATAGGTTTATATGAATTTTTAGGGTGATGTTATAGAACTTTGGAACTATTTCATCAATGATTCCTATACAGTAAGAACATATTTCTAAAATATGATGGTAAATAAAGTATTGCCTTTTGTCTGAGATCATGTATAGGAAGAATTATAAAACTTATGCCTAGTCTATTTGCTTCAAATTGGAAAAAATACCTCTGGCTATTTTTAAAGATGGTTAGTTTTTTTAAAAAATATTATTATGAACATCACATAATATCAACATCTTACATCCTTAGAGGATCTGGTATGTTTGCTCTGACTTATACAAAAGATCATTATTTTTCCATTCATATGTTGGAAACAATAAAAGTTTCTTTTATGTATTTCATAAGCTATAACAGGAATCACTCACCGGTAAAGTAATAAGTACACAGTGTGTCAATTCAAAGACGTCCAGTTTTAGAAATATAAACTTAACCTTCTTCCTCTCCCTTTTTTTTTGTATTTAGCTTTTGTAAGCATGGTTTGTATTTGCATAACCCACCATTCATATTCTTGTGAGTTCATGATATAAATAATTTGAAAAATTTCATTCAGTTCCCCAAATTATTCTAGTCATTATGGATGATTCATGAGAGGATTAATCTCTTGGATGTGACATAAAACTAGAGAGGAAAGACACTACCTATCATATCATTTGCAGTTAAGAACATGCTGCATATCTTTAAGCTTTACTTAAAGTGCTTATAGTAATTGGGTGTGCATGCCTTAGCTCCGTTAAAACCCAAACAGCAATATGGGAGAGTGTGGTTTGTTTTTTAAATGTGCAAGGAAGGAAAATTAGTGAAATCTGTTTAAGTCACAAAACTGCCTCATTCAGGACCCAATTCAGCAGCATGGAAAAAGTAACTCAAGTTAACTGTACTCTTAGCATATGTCTAAGCTCACAAATTTCAATTCACTTCGAATTTCTTTCTTCTCCCGTGGATCTGCCTGCAAAGAAAAGAGATACAAAGATGGCAAATGGGTTCAACAGTTCATTAGCCTTAGGTTCTCCTGAGGTTTTCAGAATAAAAACATGTCCAGTTGCAGGCCAAATTCCTTTACGTGTCGGAATAGGGATACACACCAAGAATTGTTTACATTTTGTTATGGGCCTTTCTTCTTTTCCTCCTCTTCACCCTATGCTACTGACACTGCCATACACGATTACACACATGCATACGGAGTTAAGGGTATAATGTATTTTGATTTTATCCATGTAAGTAAAATTTGAGGGAAGAAACAAAACTAAGCTAATGAACAATAGATTTAGGAATTATACAGAGATTGTGGTTTAGTGACCTAAATTGCACCATAATCCTTTAAAGGATTACAGTATTTGGATAGAAAAAAAAGATCTGTCTTTCTATAATGGCATCTCTGTATAAGAGGATATTATTGGATATGAGCTGCATGGTAGCAGCAGATATTTTTCTCTATGTCTTTCAGCAATTCAGAATAGTTCTCAGATCCATCTGAGAAGCAGCACTGAAGAATTAGTCTTCATTTATAATCAAACATTCTTGAATAACATTTTCTTCCAATTTTTGTTTTAAAGGTCTAACATTTGATCGTATGTTTTCTTTAGTTAACTTTCTATATTATATGGCAATCTCTGCAGTTATTTTTTTCAAAGATAAAAAAGAAAAAAAAGCATGCTCAAAAATGTAGAAGTTATTTTTGCAGTAACGTATGTCATGATTTTTAAACATTCAGGCCTTTAAACTTTTTTTATAGTGTATGTTCTTGCCAATCCCAGCACAGTTCTACAAAGTAAAATATTTGGCAGTGAATTCATATTAACAGATGGAACAAGAAATTAACACGTTTTTGCTTCGCTAATTCACAGTTCTTTTAATACGCTAATTCTAAATCACCTGTTCTGACTTTGACAGGCTACAGACACCTGTTTGGGGTAATATTCCACAGCTAATTATTACATGTGAAATTCAGTTTCCAACAAAAGGGTTTCTGTGTGAAATTGTCGTAGTTAACAAATTAGTAATATCAAATATATACAAATACATTTCTAATGTCTTAATTTAAATACAGTTAAATGTATTACTTATCTGTAACTAAAGAATGATATATGAAAACTAGAGACTGCCCTCTTAGTGTTTGAATTCTGTCTATCACACTTTACACTATGGTTGCACTGATCAAGTCAGAATGTTCTTCCCAGTAGCAGTAATTTACTGTAATACTGTATTTTAAATGGCAGGAAAAGAGTATAGAATTTTCAAGTGGCTGGAAAAATTCCTAACTGTATGTTAAAAATGACTCAGGAGAATTAAAAAAAAATACTGACAAGATGAGAGAGAAAAAAAGAAAAACTTAGCTTGGGTAGCATAATATGGAAGACAGAACAATAAATAAACAGAAAGTCCACTGAACTACAGAGGTTGAAGTATGACGAAGTCATATGAAGTACCAAGAAGACTATTGATTTGTTTGCTAAAAGATAAGCAAGTAAATGATGCCAGGAATTTTACGAATAGAAAATCAAATGCCCCCCTTATATCTCAACCTCTTAATGGAGAAACTACTTCTATTTTCCACTAACCCCAGATTTTCTTTATTTCCTCACAGTGTTCTAAGTTATTCCCACACGGTCATTTTCCCTCTGTCACCTCGGAAGACTTCTTTTAACAGCAACTCCTTTCGCTTCCATTTCCCCACAAAGCCCATGTTACAGGGAGGCAAAGAGTGTGTGTGTGGGAGGGTAGGCTGGTGGAACAAGAAGCAAAAATCAGAAACGTAAGGTTTTTAGATGTTTGTAACATAACGACAGATGCTGAGGTAGAGTCTATCTTTAGGTTTGCCAAAGGTTCCATTTTGTGTGTCTGTTTTTTGATTCTCTCTAATTGCTGTTCAGCTTTGTATGTGGCTTTGCTAATGTGCCTTCCTTAGCCACGTAAGAGAAGCACAGAACTTGTCGTTTCTTTAATTAACCTTTATATGTTAGTACTCAGGCAGCAGAGTTCATCAAGCAGGCATTCTTGGAACTTTTAAGATTCATGCTGTTGTACTTTGATTTTTAAGCTATTGCACAAAGCATAATTTTAAAATGCATTTTTATTTTGTGATACTTAAGGTGGTTGAGAAGAAAGCTTGTTTTTTACATTTAGCCTCCTTGTAATTTTGTTGTTTTTCTCCCAATTGCTGCTCTGGAAAGCACATGGTCTTTCTCTCAAACCATGCTTTATGACATTGCTATTTGCAGAAATTTAACTGGCAGCCCACCCCAGGAAGATAAAATCCTGTTTCATCCAAGTTTGGTTCCCTCCTACACCCACACCTGAAACTATATTTCTGCCAGAGCCTACATTCTGCTAAGGAAGAAACTAATCTTTTATAATACTTCAACATACGTGAATTTTATTTTATTTTTAATTAAAAAATTGCATTTCTCATCCAAAAATGCTAGATGACATTTAAAGCTAGAAAAGAGTTTCCAAATAACTCACCTTTACAATTAACTCTTATCGAGACTAGACAGTTATTTCACTGCACCGGGGACAAGCACATGGCCGTGATGTAGCTGGGAAGTGAAAGGTCTCCATGACCATTGCCACCCCAGCTCTTGGCAGCAATGTTCAGAAGCACATTATCTGACAGGATTTGCTCAGGGCTCAAAGTTTGGAAGAGAGTTACTGGTATACAATTGGAATGAGATCAACTTTTATTTTCAGCTAATAAGATGCTCAAGAATAAGCGAAACTTCCTGGTCTTTAAGAAAGGGAAAAAAAGATTCTTAGGAAGTTTATAAATCTCTTAAGTTTCCCTGAAAACAGTTTTAGACATACGTTTGCTACCCCTAAAACAACTTGAATGAATTAGATCTAGACCTTAAGCAAAATATTCAAGGTTTGACATTGGAAAGATAAAGACCTTAAAAATGTGTTTGGTGAATTGAATTTCAATATGAAATTCTTAAGGAGATTGTTCAAGATAATGAATGACATTACAATTTCACTCATCTGTCCTTAGTTAAAAACACTTTGATGAATCAATTAATAAGAAAACCTAATATCTCTGATCTGT
The DNA here is from genome assembly GCA_004363605.1 of Indri indri. Taxonomy (NCBI): domain Eukaryota; kingdom Metazoa; phylum Chordata; class Mammalia; order Primates; family Indriidae; genus Indri; species Indri indri. The sequence goes on along the minus strand of RJWJ010003199.1, from coordinate 83,997 downwards.
CCTACCTTAATATACTCCTTATGTATAATGCATGAAAAATTATGTAATTTTGCTATAGACTAATACATATGTATATATCTTTGTATGTATGTGTGTGTGTATATACATACATTTACATACGCATACATTTTAGGGAGCCTACTTAATCCTTCAAAGAGGATTGCAGATTATAACATATTAAAGAACTTATTGTGGCAATAATTATATTTCACATAATACTTTTCTAAGAAAGTAAAATTTCAATATATAAGACTTATAGAAAGGGGAAAGATCTATATAACTAGCAGATGCCATTAATTGATAATCACCATTTATATCCTTATACATATTTTAAAATAGCTGCCTATACATATAGGCTCATGGTGCTATATTTAGGATTTTATATATGGAATATATTTTAGAAAGAATTAAGTAGCTGTCATTTTAAAAATTTAATTTTCTTAATGCATCCTAAGCCTAGTCTATTAGTTTGGGTCATCTTAGAATCATGATATTATTATAATAACAATAGTTTACTTAGATATACATATGGCTCCCAAACAGCTAAACAGAAGAATTACTGGGATAATTTTTGAAAAATACAGATAGCAGAATACTTACTGTATTGCCAAGGGGTGGGACACAGCTGTTTGTATTTATAAAAGCTCCCCAGGTGTTCCTGTTCAGGATAGAAAAATTGCTATTATCCCATGGTTTCTACTGGCCAGAAACAACAGTTACAGAATAATCCTGACAACCATTACAGAAACAATAACACCAAGGAGAATGCCACTAAAATCTATCCTCTCCAACACTTTTAACCTAGAAAATTACCAGAGTAGTCATGTCATGGATCCCTGAATCATCTTAATGCCCTAAGAAATATATTTAAATATTTATTTGTAAGCATCAAATACTTTTTAACTCAAATTGATACAAATAGGGTATTATTTAAGAAAAATTCTAACCATCAGATTTTCCTCCTAGTTTAGTCAATCAACTAACCAATCAATCATGGAACCTTGCTACATAAATGCAGTCCTCAGATAAGCAGCGTTGACAATTCTTAGAATTTCTTAGAAATGCAGAATTCCAGGCCACACCAAAACTTACTGAATTAGAGTGTGTATTCTGACAATCTTCTCAGTAAATCTGAATGCACAATAAAGTTTGAGAAGAACTTCATGAGCGCTAAGTATGCACCCAACTCCAAGCTAGATGCTACAGTACCCAGAAGCAATACAAATTTGCTGAGATTTATCTTTGCCTGGCAGAATTTAACTAGTTATAACTGAAAAAAGGAAAAAAGAAAAATAATCTAATGGTTTTGGAGACCCGAATTTGAATTTGCATTTGAGCCAAAGTCCTAATTCTGGTTACTATGTCTGATCCATCACATGAGATTCTCTGAGCAATTCTGTTTCCAAATGTATAATATCATTGTATCATATAAGTGAATCCATCAACCTTCAATAGGTAGCCAGAATCCCACCATTATTTTCAGCCTCGAGTATAGTAAATAGCTTCCTAACTGGTCCTTGCTTCTATATTTGCTCCTATTATAATATATTTTCCAGTAAGTAGTTAAACTCAGTGACTTTTGAAAGATTTTAGGCTTATTGCTCCCTTCCAAAATTGATCGTACATAATTACAGTGTACACACTTCAGGGGTCTGATCAAATGGTAATGACTCAAATCAACTTTTCCTGGCTACTGCATTTAAATTCAACTCCCTCCCCTCCAAGTTTTTCTCTCTCCAAGTTGACACTGCATTTTTCCTTACAGTCTCATGGTTCTCATCACTCTTTGTAAGCACATTGTATCACGTTATTAAATAGTTTACTGTCTATCTTCATAGGGCAATATAAGATCCTGAAGGCAGGGACTTTGTGTTTCTTGTCCTCCAGTGCCTTGAAGAGCACCAGATAAAAAACAGGAAGCAAATAAATAATTCTTGAGGGAATGTTCAGTAATATTAGTGGTCTCAGATATTCAGTGTGTGCATGGTTATATCATCATCATCATCAGAGACAGTCACGGAGCACCTAGTATGTGTCACTGCAGTAAACTCTACAGAATGGTGCAGAAAATATAGTGCCTTCCTTCTAGAGACATACAGTGCAGTTGAGAAACAAATGAATAAAAAAAAAGGGAGGCATATAGTACACAAGATAAGTTTTTCAGGAATTGAAGGGTAACTTCAGTGGCATGAAGTGGAGGAAAGAAAACCATTTTGATAAGTAGATAATACAGTGCTGGCACTTTCCCAAGGGTAAATGGCAAGCTTTAGGGTTGAAACATCTAGAGTATTATTCATGAAACTGTGTCCCTGTGGAACTGATATTTAGGAAGATAACTAGTGACTAGATAATGATTGGTTTACCTCCTAAATCAAGGAATTTACTCTTTATTCTATAGAAAATTTTTTTGAGAACATAGTTATGTGCTCACAATGGTCTTTTAGGATTTATGTAAAGGCGACATACAGAATGAATTGGATTAAGAAAAGGTTGCACAGGGAGACAACTGGTTAGGAGATTTCCTTATCAGACAGGGCAAGTAGCCTACGTTAAGGGTTGGCATTGGGAATATAAAGTACTAAGTGAGTTAATAATATATTAAATGTTAGAAGAGCAAATAGCAAAAATATCATATATGAGTAATTGCTATCGATATCTTTATCACTATTACGGCACATAAAATTATCCATAAAACTTTCCCATAATCAGAACAGTGAGAGCACTAATATAAGCTATGTAGAAAACAATTCTTCCAGAGATGTGGATATAATCATTTTTTAATTTAGGCTCAAATCATTGGGATATATTTTGCATAGCAGTCTTAGCAATTAGAAATCTAAAAACGAGAATTTTTTCTCACCTTCTCAGAAAAAGCCATAACTTCAGTTCCAGATAAAGGACCTTTTTTTTTTTTTTTTCCAAACAGTCAACACAAAAAACAAGAGTCTTTCTATATTCAAAAGCACTTTTGTTTACTAGACGGTAAACTCTTCATAGGCACCAATCTTTTAATCTTCATTTTTTTCCTATTTCTGAGCAACGGTTTTCTTAACTAAAAATGAGAATATTAATATCAACCTGGCAAGATCATGATCAGAGTTAAATGACATAATATAAGTCTCAGGCTCCATGCCTGAGTGGCAAGTCAATAAATATTTGTTGTCTTCTCTTTCCCCCAGTACCTACTATAGCATCTTGACAATGTTAATGCTCAATAACTACTCGTCAGGTAAATAAATTTTGTTGAGTTTGCACTAACTAAATATTGAATTTTTAAACCATTGACCAATAGCTTTCAAGCGATCAGGTTCAGAAAACTTCCATACAAATATCTTCTTGTGTTGAACCTCCAAACTTGAAATGTTTTTCTTCATCTCTTCTAATCCACAAATTTCTCTTCCTATAGATTTGTATAATTATCTTCTTTTCCCTATGATATTCATCCTCGTAATCCTTCTCTTGTCTCCTAGCCCACAGTTTGGTTACTACTTACTATGATATGTTTTTTGATGCTCTTAGATTGATTGTTCCATTTCCTTTTTTGTCCCTCTCACTACTTTCTCGTATATTCTAAAAGGTTTTCTTTTTTGGGTCCCACTTTTATTTTAATACTGTTAGTGTATATTTTAAATAACATAATATGTTTCCATATTCTGTGCTCCCCACACCATGTACTCTCTTCTGTTTATACTTCTTTCCTACCTCTTTTATGAAAATCTTTTCTGATCTGTGCTATAAAAATATTTCCACCTCTTTGCACATTTTGTCTGTTTCCCAAGGTATTGTATTACTAATTGGATTAGAAAAACTCATCTTTATAGGACCTTTTATGTGTTCTGTGCACTTACAGTTTTCTGTAAACAAAAATAATAAATAACAGGTGGATAGCTAAATATATAAATCACTGGGAAGCAAGCATTGCAGAAAGGAAGAAAAGGCTATGTCAGAAATACTCTACATACATTACACTGAGTAGAAATGTAAATGGTCTATTCTGTTACTTTTAATAGACTAAACCCTGCTATTTATTAATCAATAAAAAATTAACATTTCTACTTATCTACCAATTTTTTTCAGAAAGATATTGTAATAAATGTTATTATAATTGTGTGTGGTATTTTTACAGCACCAAACAGGAAACCTCTCCTCTGTCATCCCTATCGCCTCCTTGGTAGGTAGAGAGACAAGTGGACCCAATGAAAGATAGTTAAAACTTGGTGGGCAATAACCAAAATATTAGAAGTTTCCAATAGAAGATATATTACCTGGTTAGGATTATTTAGCTGTGCTAATTCTCTCTTTCTCTATCCTGCCTCCTACAGACAAAGGAGGGGCCAGGACAGTGGTGGGCTGGAGTTGGCTGCAGAGCTGATTGTGCACATCTCTTCCCAAATCCACATTCCAAGACATCACATTGTCAGCTTGAAACGGGTGGCGGTGGGAATATGCACAATACAGAAATCAGTGAATGCTACAAATCAGGTCTTTTTTCCCAGAGAGCCTGTGGTAAACATTTACTAACACAGCACTAGGCTAGGGCTGGGAAGTCTGGGCAAAGATAAACTGGAAGTCGCTTGACTACAAACTGAAAGAAAGCAATAAGTAAGGCAGGCTCTAGAATCTAACTGGGCTGAGCAGAACAGGGAATTCAGGGATGAATCAACAAGATGCTAGGAGAAAAGATCAGAGCAAAGAGTGAAAGATGAGACTAGGTAGGGAAGCAGGGGAAAATTTTCCAAGCCAAGAAAGGATAGCTGCACATTCTTTGTGTTGTAGTATCCTAGAGGGTTGCAGAAGGGGGTTAGTGGAGTTGGGTTTTAAAAGCCCTAAGGTTATTTGATTTTTTTCTTGCTGATTTGCTTGAGTTCTTTGTAGATTCTGGTTATCAGCCCTTTATCAGATGTATAGCATGCAAATATTTTTTCCCATTCTGCAAGTTGTCTATTCACTCTAATGATAGTTTCCTTGGCTGTGCAGAAGTTTTTTAATTTGATCAGGTCCCATTTATTTATTTTTGTTGTTGCTGTGATTGCTTTTAGGGTCTTCTTCATAAATTCTTTGCCTAGGCTGATGTCTATAAGAGTTTTTCCAACATTTTCTTCTAGAATTCTTATGGTTTCATGCCTTAGGTTTAAGTCTGTTACCCATCATGACTTGATTTTTGTGAGTGGTGAGAGGTGCAGATCCTGTTTCAGTCTTCTACATGTGGCTATCCAATTTTCACAGCACCATTTATTAAATAGGGATTATTTCCACCAGTATATGCTTTTGTCTGCTTTGTCAAAGATCAGATGGTTATATGAGGATGGTTTTATATCTGGGCTCTCAGTCCTGTCCCATTGGTCTATGTCTCTGTTCTTGTGCCAGTACCGTGCTATTTGGGTTACTATAGCCTTGTCATATAGCTTGAAGTCTGGCAAATTGATGCCTCCCAATGTGTTCATTTTGCTTAAGGTTGCTTTGGCTGTACGGGGTCTTCTCTGATTCCATACAAAGTGTAGGATAATTTTTTCTAGATCTGTGAAAAATGATGTTGGTATTCTAATAGGGATTGCTTTGAATCTGTAGATAACTTTGGGCAGTATAGCTATTTTAACAATGTTGATTCTGCTGATCCATGAGCATGGTTTGTTTTTCCATCTGTTTATGTCCTCTGCTATTTCCTTCCTCAGTGTTTTGTAGTTCTCCTTGTAGAGGTCTTTCACCTCCTTAGTCAAATATATTCCTAGGTATTTTATTTTCTTTGTTGCTATTGTGAAAAGACATGAACTGAAAATTTCCAAAAGAAGATAGACTAATGGCCAATAAACATATGAAAAAATGCTCAACATCTCTAATCATCAGGGAAATGCAAATCAAAACCACAATGAGATATCATTTAAACCCACTGAGAATAGCTTTTATCAAAAAGTCCCAAAACAACAAATGTTGGAGTGGATGCAGAGAGACAGGAACACTCATACACTGCTGGTGAGACTGAAAACTAGTACTACCTCTGTGGACAGTAGTACAGAGATATCTTGAAGAACTAAAAGCAGAATTACCATTTGATCCAGCAATCCCATTATGGGGTATTTACCCGAAGGAAAAAAAGATGTTTTTTAAAAAAGACACCTGCACTCAAATGTTTATAGCCTCAGAATTCTCAATTGCAAAGAGTGGAAATAACCCAAGTGCCCATCAATACATGAATGGATTAATAACATGTGGTATATGTATACCATGGAGTACTACTCAGCTATTAAAAAAATAGTAAACTAATAACTCTTGTATTAACCTGGATGGAACTGGAGATCATTCTTCTAAGTGAAGTATCGCAAGAATGGAAAAACAAACACCACATGTACCCACCATTAAATTGGAACTAACTGATCAACACTTATGTGCACATATGGAAATAACATTCATTAGAAATCAAGCAGGTGGGGGGGAGGAGGGTATGGGTATATTCATACTTAACAGGTACAATGTGCATTATCTGGGGTATGGGCTCACTTATAACCTTGACAAAGGCAATATATGTAACCAAAATGTTTGTATCCCTGTAAAATTGTGAAATTAAAGAGGAAAAAAAGCCCAAAGGTGAACAGGTCGAGATTTTAACAGAAAGGGATTTTTAGAGGCTTAATGCTGCAGAGCATGCAAAGGAACAACAGACTTACCTGGTGAGACTATGTTGCTGTACTTAAGTACAGCTGTACCTAGGTACACTACCACCTTGAGGCACCAGGCTTTAGCCCACAGCTCAACTCCACTCCCTGTAGGGGGATCCGCAGCCACAGCCCTGGATAGCAATGGATGGCTAGCCCTGGATACTCGGATGCCTGGCCCTGGCTCTCCCAGCCCAGTACCATTTTCCTGCTGTCGTGAGCTTTTTTTTTCTGGGGGAAGGATGCAATCCCAGAAGGAAGATCTTGTGAACTTAGGTAAGAAGGAGAAAGCCTTGGAGAACCAGAACAATGGCGCTCACGTGTATACAAACGTATGAACACAGGCCACAGGCTCGGTTAAGTGTTTCAGTATACGGTTAATTCATGGGAAGTAAAGAACCTTTCAGGTTGCAAGTGACAAAAGCTCAACTCAGATGTATGGAAATAAAAAAGGAAATGAACTTAAAACTCTCTCTCCTCTTCTTTTGCCCATTGGCAAAGGGGGTTTTCTCTCACAGGTGTTTTACAACAGCATGAGCCACGTAGGAGAAATTGTGTACTTCCGGTAACTTCGGCAAAAAGTCCTGAGGGGGCTTCTCATTGGCTTGGGTGTGGTCACGTGCCCCTCCCCGAGCTGATAAACATGAATGGAGACCTAACATTTTCTCCTGGCTTGGGGTCGTGTGCCCGCAGAGAAGGGCGTGGGTTCCTTAACCTGAGAGAAGAGAGTGTTTTCCTCAAAGGAAGAGGTGCAGGCTGGACATAGGCATCCATTACAAGTGTCGCCTTAATGCTGTAGCAGGAGGCTTAACTGATAACCTTCTAAAAGTAGGTAAGAGCTTTAATTATAATCACTCTGCATAGGGCATTCCTTCTTTTCTTGCTAATTTTCATTTTCGCAAAACTATGCCTTTTAAAATGTCTCTCTCCTGCCCGCGTCCAGTGCTCTTTGTTTCTATTGGTTTTGATCCAGTTAGGATCAGGCTGCTCAACCTCTCTGTTCTGTATTCACCCTCCTTTGGACGTCCAGCTCCGTACCAGGGTTGGGCTGCCTCAGTGGCTGGGCTGCTATGAAGTTTGTTTCTGTCGGACTGATGAAAGCACTTGGGAGAGGCCATGTTGCTTTGCCAAGAAAATCCATAGTTTAACGTGTTAATGCATTGAGTTGTATTTAACTCACGCTACTTTTGAGCCCGAGGCCTCGTGAAGCATATGTAACTCACGTCTCTTCACTTTGGAAGCCACGAGAACTATTTTTCAAGTTGCATATAATTCACGCGCAAGGCCGGGCGCCATGGCTCAGACCTGTAATCCTAGCACTCTGAGAGGTGGAGGCGGGAGTATCTCTTGAGGTTAGGAGTTGGAGACCAACCTGAGCAAGAGCCAGACGCTGTCTATACTAAAAATAGAAAAAATGAGCCGGGCATGGTGGTGTGCACCTGTAGTCCCATCTACTCTGGAGGCTGAGGCGGGAGGGTCCCTTGAGCCCAGGAGTTTGAGGTTGCTGTGAGCTAGGCTGATGCCACAGCACTCTAGACCAGGCGACAGGAAAAAAAAAAAAAAAGAAAAACACAGACGAACAGAGAAAACAATAAAAAATAACAAATTTTTCATTAGATTAGAAAGGATTGTTCTGTTTTTGAAGTTTTTATTCTATTTTCACGATAAAACACTGTGGCCCCAAGGAAAACTTTTATTTTCCTAGTGTTGCAGCCAGTGTATTAGGTGAGAAGGGGCTGCTTTATTAGCAGAGAGAAACTAATAAATTTACTATGTAAGGTATTTTTATTCATAACTTTAAAAATTTAATCAATCAGAGACTAGGTTGCTTGCTCTGCAACTCTATAGCTCACCCTAAATAGCTTGTAAAATGAATGGCACAGAAATAATAATGTAGAACATTGATTATTTAATATATAAATGCCATGATGGACTTCCTGTTAAATGTAGAAATGCAATATAATAACACAATAACATAATAGGAATATTACTTCTAATAATAATAGTAAGCACAGCATTTTGAGATTCAAGTAAGATTTGGAATTTTCCATTTTAAACTGTAAAATTGCCTGATGGAAAAAACCAAAGGTCAACATTACCATGGACAGAATGACCCCAGGACCTAACTTAATTATTGCTGGCACTGAATTATTTGTTTATTTTCTGAATTCCATGATGCTTGGATGTGGTACTGGAACAGAGGAGGAGGAATTCATGAGTAAAATGTTTGTCCTGACAACTGGGAGAATGACTAAGGTGAAGGTTTGATGTTATTATAAATAAGCAACACTGTTCTTCTTGCAATTATGTGGACTTAATGCCTTATTTTTTAATGTTCATATCTCTAGTTATCAGCCAATTGGTTATCTTTCTTAGAGTTATGGAAGTCAGTTGACTTTGGAAATAAAATTTGCTACTGAATAAAGGATTGTATCCACCTGACCTCCCCTGACCATATCTTCCAGTTTGCCTAGGACTTTCCTGGTTAATGTGTTTTTTAATTCATACCTCTTTGCATTCTATAAATTGTTTTAGTGTAGAGAACGTAGATAAGCTAAGTTTATGGTTCATGTGAGAATTATTTTTTTTTTTGAAATAGTGGATTGTCAACAAAAAACAATAGAAATGGATAATGAATGAGGTTATAAAAATAACTTTCTTCAGAAATCTTTAGGATTTGATGAAGTTGGATATGTGTATTGCCTGAGATGGCGTAAGAAGAGTCTATGAATGTGGGAATCGTACATGACAATTGCCCTTGCTTAGCATGCATAACGACAGACATCCCAGAAAGGAATGAAATGTCCAGGAGTGTGAGCAAATTTATTTTAAGTCAGCCTTACCTCAGAAATGATTCAGTGCTTTGTTCTGTTTCGATGTATTTTCTAATTTAAAAAAAAATATTTCTAGATAGGCTAGCAGTGGGCAAAATCAGTGAATTTCAAATATTAGGATTTCCTTAAATTGCCATGAAGAGGTATAATCAAGAAGCAGAGGGGAAGGCCTTGTGCTAAGCTGTCTCAGAGACCTGGGGTTCAAATCTCAACTCTGCTACTTACTAGTTTTAGTTCAGCCTATGGTTCTTTGATTGAAAATTGCGTTGTAAGTGTACCACACATATACAGAAACACTCCCACACATAAAACTTCGGGGAGAACAAAGATTAGTATGTGATCATTTCTTTCCTTAGTTATAACATCCACTAAGGTTAATATTTGTCTGTCTTGCATTTTGTTTTACTTCTTCTTCCATGGAATTGTAACACATTCTGTGTGGACTGGAAAAATAGTCTATGGTTTTCTTTCAGTGTTTACATACTTAATTCCTGAGGTGAATTACCTGCTAAAATGATTTATGTTTTCTTTGATGGACTGCCACCAACATAGAAAGTCTGACATATTCTCCGTGGAAGAAATACTTATTACTTTGTAACCTAATACTTATTTGTGTTGCATTTTAGCGAGGAAATGCAGGGAGAGTAAAACTGAATTTGTTAGTTCAGGTTTAAGCAGTCATTGGTACTTTCTTTTCTGTATTTGAATGTACAAGCTTAACTGGGAAAAATCCATACATAGGTTTTGAAGCCATAATCTTATATTCAGTTTATATGCTGGTCCGCCATGTAAATGTGAATTTTTAAGCAATTTAGCATTTCATCAAAGTAACAGGGCACTTGATTTTCATTCATCCATATGAAAACAATTAGGAAAAAATGCCACTTATCTTAAATAGTATTTGTCAGATTTTCTTCATCAAACTTGGTAAATACAGATCTCTTGACATTTTGATGAATTTTCATCACTCTGTGGTAAACCTAAGTGACTAGGCTGTGGCCCGTGAACAGCTTTTGTTTCTATGTGACATTAAAATGTATTTTTTAAAAAACATGATTATAATGAATATTCAAAATTAGATCCATTCTCCAGCATGTGCACAATAGGTCAGAAGTCCTGGCTGGAGAAGAACACTTACTAGTCAATCTCGAGGTTTTATTGTTTCTTATAAATCACATTTTTTTCACATGCTTCAGAGATGCAACTATCAAAGAGAAAAGCCAGCTAAATATATACCAGTTTCAGTTTACCCAGACAACTGAAAATTCATTTCATATGTAGTTAATTTAAAAGTTACCGTATCTCCCTAGCTGGGTATTGTCTTGATTCAAAATTTCTCGGACCGTATGTTCAAGACAGCTTGAAACAGACATAATAAATGAAGAATAATCAGTTTCCATAGTTCAGAGCATTTTTTCAAATACTCTTCAATTTCTGGTTCCTGCAGAATTTTATTTACTCAAATATAAATCCTTTTTTTTTTAATACTCTAGAGTCTCATCCTCAACAAAACACCTCATTTTAGTACAATTGTTTTTATATCCTGTCACAGGATGATGATGATAAATGGAAAATGATTAAGTATATTGTTTGTCAGATTTCTTCTTTCACAATTCAATAAATATTCCTAGAGTCCTCCCTTGTCACCTCACTTGCAATGATTATCAAATGGAAGATGTTTGAAATCCAAGGAGGAAAGCTAGTTTTCATTTTGGTTGTTCTTCTTTTCCAAAAATATGAAATATGAATTAAAACCTTTGGGTGTTTACAAACCAAGTTAATCACTCAGAGATATTAAGTTTTTTACTTGAGGACTTTGACCTCTTGTGTACTTACATAAGAAAAAATCACTTTGAGCTTCTATTTCCATGGGAGGTATATCTGTAATGAACAGTGCTTTTATGTTGGGTACACTTTTATGATTTAATTACTTGATTTTCATCTATAATGTACTTACTCAATGAAAATTTATTGCATCTACTATTTATTAAATGCCAGAAATAATCACTAACAAGAATGGTGACAAATAAAAAAGAAAACAAAAGCAAATCCTTCTCCTAAATATCATCCACATTGGTCTTCAGGTTCTCTGAAATTTCTACATTTTTTTTCACTTTTGTGGTGTTAAATTATAAAGATTCTCCTTTGAAGGCTAATTTTATTATTTACTGTATTTGTCTACTTCTAAACATCTTTGTATCAGAATGGTTTTTAAATTGCTTACACTTTTCATTAAATACAGTAAGGCAATAAATTACAGATATTTAACCAAAGAATAAACATCACTGGAGAACTTATTCTATGAGTGACCTACATTTTTACGGCACTTTATCATTTTCAAAGTCCTTTTCTCATTTAATACTTTTGCTACTATATTCTTTGCAGTGATTCTGTGAGTAAGCAATTCAGAAATTTGATTTCCTATTCTCCGATCAACATTTATGAAGTAGGTGTTTTTACTCCTTTTTGATTAATGTAAGTGAGGAAAAGGAAGTTAAGAGAGTTCAAATAAATTACCCAAAGTCACGCTGCTATTCACTGACAGAACTAGAATTCAAACTCATGTCTGCCTGGCTTTATGCTGTAATATTGAGAAAGAATGATAAACAGATTTATAAGCTAAAGATCTAGACCAGGTACATTTAGCCAACCTTTTATATATTTTAGGAACCAGCGTTAACCTCTTCTTTAATGGGGCCTTTTCCAATAATTAAAGCACATTTTAAATGACTAATTTTCTGGGGTACTGTACATGCCACTCATTTTGACATTTAATCAAACATTATTTTCCAATATTATTTCTGAGTGTAGGCATTCCTGACTTTTCTACCCTGTTATATTCCAATGAAAGGAACTTATCAATGTGTCTTGTACACTTTTATTCTCTTAATGTTGCCCTTGATTCTGAATGATACAACCTTGCCCTCACCAATGGTTAAGCAATAATTTTACTATGCTAGGTGAGATGTGGTAGATGATTCTAAGAGTGCCACTATAATCTCTGTCTCTTGGTCTTCTTACACCCATGACAAGGTTACATTACAGGGCAAAGATGATGGATTCGGTTACATTTTATGGCAATGTGAATGAATTTTCAAAATGCAATTAAGGTCTCAAAGTGTTTGAATTTAATCAAAAAGGAGATTATCCTGGGTGGGTCTCATATAATCAGGTAAACTCTTTAAACAAGTGTCTAGATATGAGAGACAATATCCTACTGGCCTTGAAACAGAAAACAGCCATGTTGTACAGAGTATGGAAAGGTGTGGCCTCGGGGAGCTGAGGGCCTTAGCTCTACAACCACAGGAAGTGAACTCTGCCAACAGCATGTGAGCTTGAAAGGGACCCCAGAGCCTCAGAAGAGACAGTAACCCCATCTAACACTTTGATTGCAACCTGTGAGATCCCAAATAGAGGACCCAAACTCTTGACCAATGAAATCTGTGAAATAAGAAATACATGTGTTTTGGACTAAGTTGGTGGCAATTTGTTAATACAGCTATAGAAAACTAGTATATAAAGTTACAGCTAATACGTTATGAAACTTGTCAATTTATATGGAAATTATATACATCTAGACACACATAATTTACATATATTATTTACACACACCCTTCTAATTTTGCAGCAGCAGCAGCATCTCTTAAAGTTTCAGCTGTAAAACTTTCACTGAAGTTGTGGAACCACTCTACAAAAGTTATGAGAGAACATATTTTTAAGGAAATGGCTCAGTGATTAAGAATAATTTCAGGGAGGAAAAAAGAAAGTTGACATGCTAAAAGTTTAGTGTTTATTTGTCAAAAGAAAAAGAGAAGTTTAAGTAAACACTGGCCTGCAGGATCTACAAAGCATAAATAATGCAGCGTAATGTTAATATCTCAACTATGCTACCATTTTCCCATCAAATTTTAAAACATAAAATAAAATTGCATAACGGAAACCAAACTCTCAGATAGCACTATATAAGACAAATACCTGAAATGTCCATGGTTATTTGTGTATTAAATTTATAAGATTTCATAAGTAACCGTGTATGATTCCTAAGTCCCTGTTACTTTACAGTTGAATAAAGACTGTCTTTTTCAGGCTCTTGGGGACATTGTGTAAGGACAAAGAAATCTAGTGAATCATGCCTTCAGAGTTTCGAAGTAGCACATGCACAATATTGCTACACTGTTTATGCAATTTCAACATATTACCCAAATAGAATTATGATTTCTTTCTAATTCGCTTTGTCCTTAAGGTTTCATTTCTCCATCAGTGATATATTGGAAAACTCCTCTAGGCAATAAATATACACAGGATGAGTTGTAATTTTCCATTTCTAAAGTAATATGTTTGATAACCGTCAATGTCCCCAGATCAATTTGGACGTCTATAGGGAAAGTATTTATTTGCACATTAAACATAAGTAGCCTACATTGTATGCACACTCCTTTTAGTTTTCTTTATAGGATGTTCAAGTGCTATTGCTAAACCAATGTCTCTTTCTCCCTAAAGAATGTCACTTCTTTGGTTTGAGATGTCAGTTGATGTCCTCATTCTGCCATTTATTAAATATGGAGCTTTGAGTTTATCGTACATCATTTATTTTAGCTTCACAAGGAGAGAAATCATACCTGCAGCAAGATGTCATTAGGAGGATCAGATGTGGTTGAAGGAGTTTGCCAACTATGAACTCATACACAAACCAGAGTTGTCTTTTACATTATTATAATACATAGCAACAAAACATGTGTTTTTCCCCCTGGGAAGTACATTTTAGCAATATATTTTTCATTATAGTCCATTTCTTGTGACTGTTATACACTGATTGCCTTTAAGATCCTTTGGTGAAGGCTTCCTTTCTCCCACTACTCCTCTTCCCGACCCAACCATTTTGTATAAAATCATGCCTTCTTTAAGCCAATGGTGTACCAGGGACCTGTTTATCTTTATGCTGGTCCCTGACTATAAATATCTGTTTGTTTCCGTCTCCTCTCCTAGGCCATCAACTCCTCAGAGAAGGAACAATGCAGTGTTCATTATTTGTATTGTCAAAATCTAACAGAACACATAATGCATAGCCATCCCTCAATAAAATTGCTTTGATTTTATCCTTTGATAAAGGAATATATGAATGAATGAGTGAATAATAAAAATTTTAACAGATCTAAGCAAGGATTATGTAGATACATCTCACTTCAGTCATGAAGCTAAACTTTCTGAAAGGAATATTGTTGGTATTAAAATAACAACAAAGTGCTCTTAGAAAGTACATGAGAAAAGAGTTGGAAACATGGTTAAAAGGGAGACAACTGGATATTTTAGCAGAAGAGAAAGGGTTAATATCATTTCTTAAGTCTGACCTCAGGTTTAAATTGTGATTCTAATGTTAATCATTATAAGACATAAGCTTCACACCTCATAAATTCAGCGAGCCTGTTTCCACTATCCAGAGCCATGTTAAATAAAGAACAGTTTCACAAAGCATACATTTCTACAGAGTCCTTTCTGCACTTTTTTCAAATTATATTTCTTGTTGTACAAGCTACCTTTTATGAGCTGCCTGCCACAAAACTCTAAAATAATAATGCAGACATTCGAGTCAATACATGGTCCATCTCTCAGTCAACTTAGTGTATAGATAGAATTGTACCCATCCCTTCACCCATTTGTACTGTGATTAGATCACAATATCAATTCAAAGAAATGGATGTTCGAGGAACTGGACATACAAATGCATTATTTCTTCTCTTTGAAATGTGTAGAAGGAAAGAGAACTAATAATAATGTAACATTGTTGCCTACCCTTTAAAAGCAGCCTGGAATTTAAAAAAAGAGTCTTCCTGTGGTTGTCTTGATGGTGAGATATAAGGAGTTTCATAATGCTAGAGGTACAAATGTCCTCATATTTTAAAAAATGCTTGATAAGATCCTCATCTGTTGTATTTTTCAATTGAGTCTTCTATGCTTTATATTGTATCTAACAGGCCTATTCACAAATGAAGAGTAGATGAGGGAAAAGATGAACATCACTTCATAACAAGACATTGAGATAAACCATCCTAAATTGTGAAAGCTTCCAAATGCATATGGCCTTTTTATTCATGGCTTTTCTATTCAAATATCAAAGTGCTTCAAGTGGCTTTGATGACATACTTATGAATTCATGAAAGTGTTTTTCATAATCTGCTCACCTTTGGTGCTTAGAGGTTATGCAGATTGCTTTTATTTGCTTGGCTGGAAAAGAAGAGCTCCGAGTGGGTTACAGATACAAAACACTTCAAAACAGTTTCTTATATTGTCCTTAGCTACTTTTCAGAAACTTGCTGGAACTCTCTACCCAAACTTCACACAATGATAAGAATAAATGTCAAATATTATTAGTTCTGGATTATAACTACTAATTTTGGTTTCGATTGCACAATACATGTAAAGACCTTGGAACATTTCCAGTTATCTTCACTATCATTTAGTCCTTAAAACCCAGAACAGACATTTAAAATGAAAAAAAAAAATACACCATTATATTGAAGCTGCAGATGCAAGTTAGAATCATCAGAAGATGAATACTTGTAGCCTTCACTGGCAACCTGACCAGATATATTCTGTATAATTAAATAAGGGAGCAGTTTAAAAAATAAAATTACAACATCTTGGGCAATCCTTTGTGAATAATGGAGCAAGCAGAAGAGAGAGAGAAAAAAATTCCAAATGTGATTAGCAGTTGCTCTTTATGAGAAGTTTTCTCCACCTCTTATTTTACTTGTCTGAAAAGCTTTAATGAATACCCTCCGTGATACTGTTTGTTGTTTTAAATATCATCATGGACTCTTTGTGGTGTTATTACCATGTGAAGATGACACATCAGCGAACTTTATAAAATATCATGCAGCTCTTGGCATGGCATGTCTATGTAACTCATTTAAGCCCTTCTTGTCCAAGTTGCGGGGCTCTTTTGCATAAATGCTAAGGTTGCCACAATTCCAAAAAGAAACCGGAATTTTCAGAGACTTGCTTTATGAAGAGAAAGACTTTGAAGGGAGCAGGAAATACTAGTACATCAAGCAAAGTGAAAGACAGGGTAGTTTAACTTGTTGGTTTGTTTGCTGAAACTCAAAAGTAAATATACTGAAGCTAAAAGTGTTCCATTTTTATCCGCCTGCTGTAGTAATGGCTGTGTTACTTCGGGGCTTCTACTTCAATAATTGATCAGGGTTTGTATAGTACCGGCTAAGAGCAAAAATAAGAGTGTTGCTTTGAACAAACTGCTGCAATGTTATAGCATTAGGCACAGAAACAAGATTCAGGAAATATAGATATAGAAGAAACAGGAAAAAGATGGATACATGGGGTGGTAAATACTGCTTCGGGCTAGAAAGTAATGAGAATTTTTCCGTAGAGAGTTTTGACCTGCTATTCAAAAATTGTTTCTTGTCTTAATAAATCCTAAAAGTGTAATTTACTTGCAAAAGGGAAAGAACAAAGGCACCAAAATTCTTTTGATAACAACACTTGTTAAGGTTGATAAGTTGGGTTTCAAATGTGTGAAGAAAAATGTGTGACAGTTTGTTTTAAGGTGACAACCTAAGTGTTCAGATACTTCCATCTTATGCTACTTATCAAGCAATATCCCAGTTGTAGCTTCCACTTGTACATTTGCAGTATACACCATACCAAAGTGATATGAGCTGAATTAATTTAGGAAATGTAGTTATATTTATTAGAAAGTCAACAATCACAGATCTCTGTAATATTTCTTAAGCTTGTAAAAATAAGACTTCCTTTTTCTTGTTTGGCTCTAATTTGTTTTGCATTATAAATAAGAAATACCAATCCTTATAGAAAATAATTTTTTCTCAACAAAGAGTTTTCCAAATGATAATTATCATGTATTTTATCTTTTTCTGGATTTAATCTTACGTGACTCACAAAGGTATCCATTGTTAGATGGTAACTATTGCGTATATACATATGTCCATTCCACCAAAATTTGTGTTTGGCTTATAAGCTATTCATAAATTTTTAGTTTAGCCTTCTTAATTGTGTGTGTGTGTGTGTGTGTGTCAAAAATCAATGTTAAGACTGGGAAACATTAGGTAGCAAGTTCTAAATTTCAATTGATTCATGCCATTAAAATAAGTATCATAATCTGCTGACGTGGTGTGGCAACAGTATAAGATGTAAAGCACAATTACCAAACTCTAATAATAGTGCAGGAAAGAAATTATGCTGTTAAAAATAATCAATGTGTTTTTTTTCTGTTATGAAACATATTACGAAGATGTTATTTATTTATTTTATACCTAATCACCATAGAGAAGAAAATTAAGCAGTTATATATTTCATACTATAGAATAAGCAAAATAAGCATCTAAAATATTTGTTTTCATTACGTAGACCTTCAAGGTAAAATTGATGTTAGCTGGAGTTGTCCCAAGTAATTGCTTCAAATCTCGACTTTGCATGTGCACATACCACTGTAATTAAAAGACAAACATTGGGTGATCAAGACTAGTTTTTTTCCACAGTAAATTCTTGGAATGGAATGTGCATCAAGCTCACAATCAAAAGAGTTTGGGAAATGTTGAACAAAATAAAGATAAATAGATTTCTTTACTGAAGAGTTTCTTGGGGCATTTAATATGTTATTGTGTACACTACAAACCTCTGTGCAGGGCCAGCAAAGCCACGCTCCCAAACATATCTGATCATGAGCATTTTTGCTCAGAATCCCAAGAGACTAGAGAGTCTTGGAACGTGCTTGAGAAATACTTATCTTGACCTATACCAGCAACAACCCTGGTTGGCTGTGCAGTGAGAAAATGACTTTCCTTCTTCAACTTTCTATATTAGAAAAGGCCTTAAAATTCCAAGTATATTTCACAAGAATGGAAAATCCTCTTGAAAATCATTGTAGTGATAAAATACTGTTTTAAATAAAAATGGCAAAACTGTTTTAGATGCCAAGTCAGAGCAGTTGACTAAATACTCTAACCAGCTAAAGGATGTTCGTGGGCAGTAATCCCTCTGCATGCATGATTTTGTTTGGGATTCAGCAAATTTCTACATGGCACACACTTTGAGGAATCTCACAATGAGTTGAAATTATAAATAATAAATATTTCAATGCCAAGGAACTGCTCTAAGTGATTTGAACTCTTCTATTCATTCAGCGTATACTTATTATGCCAAGCAATAGCCTAGGAAGTAAGGAAACGAAGCTGAGTCTCTGTTTAAGGAGATTACTACCTAGGCAGGGAAGACAGGCAAAAAAAAAAGCAAAACATTTGGTTTGTTAAGGACTTGGGTACCATTTGAAACCACTAAGTCCTATGGGTGCATGTGGTAGGGGTTTGGGTAAGTTACCCAGACTGGGAAAAGCAGATGGTAACATTTGAGGTGGTTCATGAAGGACTTGAAGGGATTATTCAGGCAGAGAAAGTGCATTCCAAGAAGATGGGGTGACAAGCACACAGGCACAGGCATGGGGAAAATCATGGTATGTTTCATGATTAAAATACAAAGCTCAAGTGGAGAAGGAAGCTGGAATGGTAAGTAAAAATAATGACAGAGTTTTTAAATGTTATGCCACAGACTTGGATGTTTTTCCCTGAGCAATGGAGGAACCACTGAAGGACCTACATCTGTAAGGGGAGAGACAGATGGATGATAGATAGAGAGACAGCCAGAGATAAACACTGAAATCTGTGTTTTCTGACATGCTTGAATGTATAAGAGCATGACTAGATTAGAAATAGAGTTTGGGGAGTTGAAAAATTATGTCAACTAACAAAGTTTACCAAGGCAACTTGCCCTTGCCATGACATTGACAGACGAGATAGTTGACCATTAAGTGGTTGTGTTCTGTATCATTGGTTTTCAAACTACTTTTAGCCTCTGAATCCTTTTCTCACAGATTCTGCAGTAAAGAAAAATCAGACATGGCTCTGTTTGATTGGTGGGGATGTGGGTATGAAAGCCCCAGGGAACTACCCTGTGGTTCTCTCTCCACTTCTCTGCTTTCTTTCCCCAGGCCCAGGTGGGCCTCAGGGGATTTGGAAAAAAAAACAAAAACCTGGAACACAGTGAGGCAGAGTTTGAAAATCTCTCTTCTAAATATTAAAAAGTCATATATGTGGCTGAACATGCTAATTGGCCCATGTTGTGTTTAAAGAAGGCTTTTTGCTTTCTTTTTTTTTAATTAATTTTTTTTTTTTTTTTTATTAGAGACAGGGTCTTGCTCTGTTGCCATGGCTAGAGTGCAGTGGCATGATCATAGCTTACTGCAGCCTCCAATTCCTAGGCTCAAGGCTCAAGGGATCCTCTCATCTTGGCTTACTGGGTAGCTGGGACTACAGGCACACATGGCCACACTGGGCTAATTTTTTATTTTTTGCGGAGACAAGGTCTCGAACTCCTAGCTTCAATCGATCCTCCCATCTCAGCTTCCCAAAGTGCTGGAATTACTGGTGTGAGCCACCATGTCCAGCCTCTTTTTAAATTCTTTTAAAATTTTGATTTTTATTCCTTCATTTTACAATATTTATTGAGAACATACTATGTGCCAGGCCCTGGGCTGGATACTGCGAAAACAGTGATGAACACAGACAAGATCCCTATCACCAAGGATTTATAAATTATAGGGAAGAGGACCAAATAATCTCCTCAGAGGCATGAAGGTGCCACTATGCAGTGTTAAAAGGGGGTACAAGGGGCCTGGAGGGGGAGCCTCCAGGGCATGTGATTAATGTGGTCAGGGAGGCCAGAGGGAGGGAGTTCCCATTCAGGTGGGATGGGCAGAAGATGGAGCTTGGATAGTGGGGGAGGAAAGGGCAGAAAGTGAGCTCCGGACTGAGTGGAAAGCATGTGCAGAAGCACCGTGAAGACAGTGAGTATGGCCTGTTTGAGGAGTTGTCAACAGGCTGGTCTAGCTGGAGAGGGAAGAGCAGGGGGCTGCGGAGGTGCGAGAAAGGGGCCAGGGTGCGGAGAGTTTTTGTACGCTGAGTTAAAGATTTAATATTTATCTGAAATACAATGGGAAGCCATGAAATGATTCAAGGTAATGTAGCATGATGTTGTTTTTTGACATGTGGCATTGTGTCTACAGGCTATATATGATGAATATATCGAATTTTGCATTACATTCAGGATTCGAGGATTTTGCCTACCTAGGTTCCTACATTACATTAAGGATTCAGGGATTTGTAGGAATTTAACCTAATCTTTGTAACACCTTCTGGAATTCTCTTTTAGGTTTTCATACTTTCAGGATCCCAGGATTTATTTTCAAAATAATTCCAAGTCAACTAAATTTAGCAATAACTGGCAAAATATCAAAAATTAAAAAAAAAAAAAAAAAGAATGGAAGGTGTGCTGCTTACAGGATGGTAGCAAAATCCTGCCAAAACACTGGAAGATAGAATGCCATTGACCTATGATAATTACCTTGAAGGGAAAAGCATAGCCTTAAATTAATTGCTCAGCTGGAAATTATTTAGTAATTCTCTGACTTTTAAGTCCCAAGGGTTTTCTTCTTGCTGCAGTATTGTTAGACGTCTTAAAATGTAAATTTTGGAAGGCATTACTCCTCCTTTTCACTTTTTCATTTCTAATTCTCAAATGTTCCTCTAATGTGTCTAATAATAATAATAAACACTTATTTAGTATTTAATGTATAGTTAGCACTAACTTTTTCATTTTCTATTTCATTTTACCCTCACAATTTCTTCCATGAAGCAAGAGTGTTATTATTCTTCTTTGCAGACAGGAAACAGAGCCTTTAGAAAAGATAACTTACCCAAGGGTATACCAACTATAAGCAGTTTGGTGGCAATTTGAAGCCAGGAAGTCCAATCAGGAGCAGAGTGATTAAGTACTATAGTATTGTGGTTTGAAAGTAAATAAAAATAAACATAGAGTTATATATTTCGTGGTATCTAACAAATTTCTAACATGTGAAGAGAAGAAGAGAACTAGTACCTTCAATTCTGGTGTTAATGTGAATCAGATTCAGTGGCCCTTTGTATTGTAAGTAACATTATTGTTGAAAGAAATAGTAGATCTCAAAGATTAGAATTTCTTAATGACATTGAAATACTATGCGTGAGAGGCATCCACAATCTCTCCAACAAATTAAATCTGGGCCCTCTCTATATTTAGTTACTTTATAAGAAGTAGGAAATGAAAATGAAAAGAAAACTTTGTATGGCCAATTTAGTGTCAAATAGTTAAACAATAGTAGAAAGAAAGTCATCGTAATAATATTATATATTTATATATTTCCATTTAATGATCTTTTTACTTGCAAACCCAGATGGCCCCTTTAAGGTAAAATCAACCAAACCAAAATGTCTCTTTAAGGCATGACTTTTGACCCATGTGTCTGTCAGGGAAAAGAAAGTATACAAAACCTGTGCATAAATCCCATGGAGTCAGAATGCCTGGTTCAAATTCTTCAGTTACTCGATAGCTGAGTGACCCTTTACAAGCGATTCAACCTTTCTAAATCTCACTTTGTTTATAAAATCAGAACTAATAATACCTGCCTCACTGTGTTGATAAAAATCTTGCGTTCCAAAGTTCATGTTCTTTCCACTATCTCATTGTACATAATAGAAAACAAGAAATAAAACCATATTAAGCAATAATTATGAAGTAATGCACTCTCTGTTGGGGATGGCTATTCATTTTTTTTCATAAATATTGATGGAATGCCCATTATATGTCAGACTTGATTATAAGGGATATGCTCCTTAAATGTCATGCCAACTTGTAATATTTAATTAAAGAGCAGGAAAGGGGCAGTTGTTTTTGTTGCTATTGTCGTTGAGTGTGAACATAGTGTGGGGTAATGAAAAAGATGACTCACCTAGGATTAGTGACCTCAGGTGCAGGCCCAGCCCTCCCAGGTTGGTGCCCTTGAGCAAGTTTCTTTACTTATGAGTACTTGATTTCTTTCTCTCTAAAAGGAAAAGAACAGGTAATATAATGAGCCAGATATTCACAAATTTATGGTCAGATTCACACATTTTTGATAGAGGATATAGCAATGAGATATAATGGGGTAATAAAAATGAGTTGCAGAAAGAATAGATAATACCTGTTATCAGGAATGTAAAGCAAACCTGCAAAAAGAGGTGCCATGGCTGTGATGACAGATTACATTACATTTCAGACAGTCTTGAGTGCCTGGAAAGGAGTCTGGAATTATTCTGTTAGGGTATGGGGCCACCAAAGAAGCCAATTCCTAAGTATTTCTCCCATGTCATCAAACGTAAAACCCAAACCTATATGTTCCTTCCATTCAAATTATCTTCGATTATGTCTTGCTTCTCTTTGGTGTCTACGGTTTTGTCTCCTGGGGATCTATGACTAAGATTTTCAAGTTATACTTTATATGTGTTCACATAATGTACCACAATATACTTCAAAATGGAGCCAGCTATTGTATTCCGCATCATCATTGTAATTTGCATTTAGATTATTTAAGCTAATCCTGTGTCTCATTTACTATAAGTAACTCTCTAGAGAGCATTTTGGGTGTTTTCACCTGCAACATTTTAGATGGCCCGTAAATCAACAGAGATCTTCTTTCAGCGAATCAGTCATTTTCTAATTCTTGATTTCTAAATGCCTCAGACTCACATAACCCAAAGTTAGTGTTCTTTCTTTCTCTCTGGAAACTACCATCAGTGTGTTTAAAACACACTGCTCCTGTATACAGAAACAACACACGTGACAGAGAAAAAAATTATGAGCATTGTATTTCTTGCATCTGAAGAAAGAAGGGCATTTTGTTGTTGGGGCGGATACCTGTCAGGTTGGGCTTTCTATACTTTTATTTTGCTCCTTGGAATGATGGTTTAAACTGCAGAACCAAAGAGAACTAAGACAGATTAGAAACCTCTCAGGGTGAGATTGAGAATGACCCTGTAATAAGCCAGGCAAAGTGAGAGGAAAGAGGCTGAAACGAAGAAGGGCATGTGGGGGCTGAGTCTTCAGTGAGAGTTTTGAGAAGTTTTGAGGAAATGCAGGTGGTAATCTTGATGTGTGCGCCACAGAGTGAGATATAGGGATAGAGCTGAGGGAAGATTTTGAAGGTTTTCTCTGTCTGAGTAATGCAGTTTCCATTTGTTTGGTATTATAGCATATACAATTTTACCCTAAATTTTTAGTGGTGGATTTTTTTTTCTCTTTCCTTTTTTTTAATTTTAAAAGAAATCAGTTACTTTTTATGGGGGCAGCAGCATGCTAACAGCTTTGTTCAAGTGGATTATGAACCACATACCTGGCAACCTCTAAATTGGAAAACTCAGGGTGGCATTAAGAGCAGAGATTGCCAGAATGTTTACTCTCATAACAGAGCCCACCAATGGGCTCATTTTTCTGAGAGAAGGCAAGTTTAGTGGCAATGATTTGCTCCTCTGTTCATGTGATGAAACTCTAGCACTAGTGGAAAGGGAGGAGGAACACAATGAAGAGGCACATTTATTGAAAAAATATTTTTCTTTTTCTATTTTTCTGACATTTGACTTGGCAATGCTAAAGGAAAGTTAACTGAAAAACTATACTTACAAAGAAATAGAAACTGATGTAAGAAATCACAGTACTGAAATTTTCACTGTGTCGGTTAACTAAAGTGAGTTGTTTTTACACTTTTGGGGGTGTCTATTCTTTTGTTTGACTTAATTTTGTCCATTGATGATTTATTTTCTATAAACATTCAGGGAAGTCCTCTCTCTGTGAAAACAGAGGAGCCTGCAGGGCCTGCTTTTGTAGTCCTGTCACACTGGCCATTAAATATGGCATATATACCTCTCCAGGTCCCTTTCTTTTGGGAGTTCTTTGACGGGAGGAGCTATGTCATGATTTTCTTTCATCTTCATTATTTTAGAAAAGCCCCCAAACCGCAGCTGCTCATTAAATTGCTCTTTAAGACACTATCATATTTGAATTGAGATCTTTCACATGATTCACGGCTGTTGTGAAAATACAAGGAAGAATTTCATTGATATGATGATATTACAGATGAAGCTGACAGACTCTTCTAAAGTTTCTGGCATGGGAAGCCAATACATGAAGTTTTCTCTAGGATAAATAACTCCTTTAAACCTAATACACTGTCTGGAAATTACTTTAAAATAATATACAATCTGTTTGTCCTGCCTTCAAATTCCTCTTTTCTTTCCTTCTTGGTTTTGGTTATGCTTCGTCTGAAGTAACACGCGCATTTGAAAACAACAGAACAAGGAATCCTTCTACGTCAAATTTTGTCTCACCAAACCGTTCTTTATTTCTCACTTACGTAAGTTTCTAAAATTTCAAGCTTACTCTCCATTAATGCTAAATAACAATATATAGAATGTCTCTCCCTGATTTCCAACCAAACACATATTACATATTCTTCCCATTTCTGCTTATTTAATACACTTAGTGAATCTAAATTGCCCTGATCAGAGTCACAGAACTATTATTAAAATTATGCAAAATTTAGAATTTGACAAAACACTGATTATTCTTAACTCTTGGCAATCCTACTTTCCAAACGCTTTAAAATATAAGCTGGTTTCAGTTTGATGACATGAAAAGTTACATTTTTTTGAACTTGAAAAAATAGTTTTAGTCATTAAAAGTAAATATAAACCCTATTTCATATTTGGTCTATGCCGAATTCTTCACAATACACATGTGTTGTGGCAGAATTGGAGACAGCTCTGTATTTATATTTCCGAACGTCTATTAAAGAGCAGTTTTACCCGTTGTACATAATGACGTCATAGACTTATGACGACTTGGAGATTTGTGAAAATCAAAAGCTATATTCCAAGTATCAGTAGACACTTTCTGGGCTTTTCAAGGAAATCAGGGGTATTACTAGTGTTTTGTTAAAAAAAAAAATGCACTCTTAAGGGAAGTTTATATGTCTAGAAATGCAGGACAGGACAGTCTTTGGGAGGAAATAATACTCATTTAGCAGTATAATATTTCATAAGAAAAAGAAATGCCTGGAACAGGAAAGATGATTTATTTTTTATGCTATTAATAAAGCCTTAATAAAGGGATTTTTAATGTGAATACGCCATGATCATTCTCTCCTGTATGGTGAGAGAGTAATTTGACTACTTAGAGGATATTCTTCCAGACACATGATGATTCTTCAGTGTTATTGTATAAGTAATTGCATTTTAAAGGCTATAAGCCTCACAGGGTCTATGTCTAGCACTCAAGTTCCAAGAGGCAGAAATAAATTATAACATTCCACCCATCGCTCTGACAACCTTTAAGTTTGCATAGAATTATTTCTTCATAAGTTCCAGACTTCATCTATTCACTTATTTTTGTGTGCCAGAAACGATGCTGGGTGCTGAATGAGGAAAAAAGGTGAAAAAGCCTCAGAAGAGTGAGCTGGAAGCCTATTGTGTAAGATCCACTGTGAACATGTGATCACTAGATATCTTTTCTCAAAATCTCTCCTTGGTGAGCTATTCCCTAGCCACAATACCAACAATATTAATCACCTCCTCCAATACCACACACCTTCCTTCCTTGTTTTAATCTTTTTTTCTTAGAGCTTAACTCTACCTAACCCCATATATGTGTGTGTGTGTATCTCTCTTTCCACAAATTAGTTGTCTTATTTTCTGTTTTTGCAACTTAAAGATAAAATTCCATGAGATTAGAAAATTTTATCTATTTTTGTTCAGTGGTACAGCCTCAGTACCTACAACATAATGAAAGCTTGATAAGATTTGCTGAGTGAATGAAAACAGTATGATTGGTAGTAGGATAGACTTTTACAGTGATGTGGAAGCAGAAATGGGAAGCCAATGTTGGTTAAAGTTTTTATAGGGAAAATCATATTTGATCTGAGTTTTCATGGATACATAGGGATTCACCATATAGGCAGGAAAGCACGGAGGAGAGAGGCTAGTTCAGTAAGAGAGAAGAGCACCTACAGAGCATGGGGATGCAGGTTGAAAAAGAGCAGTCAGTTCTTGGGTAGAGGATAAAGTCAACAGGTGTTAAGGGGAATTTGGCAGGGGGTGGGGTAGTCAGAAAGGGCCAGAGAAGAAGGTTGCTAAAAGAGGATCAGAAAACAAGCAGAGATTGGATTATTAAGCATCTTTTATATCATAGTCAGAAGTTTGAATTTCAGCCTTACAGCAATGAGTAATCTTTGAAGGATTTTCAGCAGGGCAGTGGAGAGATCAGATTTGCCCTTGAAAGATCATTCTGTTGGCAGTGTGGAGGATGGATAGAAACTCGATATTTGTTGAGTTAATGAATGATTTCTCAGCGTTACTTTAGACCTTACAATTTGGTAATTCTTCAAGCTTTACTATAAATATTGACAGACTGAGAAAATAAATAACTCTGAGTGATGGAGCAGTTCTAGTGAGGAAGACAAGATTGCACCCAATTTTTCAGAACATTAAAATTGGGGAACTTTTCCTAAGCCTCTTACTGTTTCTACAACTATTCCTATGATTACACTAATCTTGGTTACTCCTATTAATAATCTTTTTTCTCTGAAAATCTTTAACTGTCTTAAACAGAAGCTTTCTACTTTAAAAACAAAAACAATTTTTTGACTTTTTGCTGTCTGCCAAAATTGATTTGCTACGAATCGAGTTTAGCTATGTACTTCTTATTCATTATGGAAAGTAGTTAATGCAAATTTAAATATCAGCGCTCCCCACCACAGATAAAAACAAACTTACATAAAAAACAGATTGCCAGGCAGGCTTTGAGGAGTCTCTGATGTACACATATTCAGAACGATTACTCATTCCAAATTCCTTTTCAGTAACACACCTCTCGTTCTCTTACCTACCCCAGTATGTTGGGAATTGGGTCTTAAATGAAAAATCATTTTCTCAGGTGGTTGTCTGAAAGTGTAGAAAAGTGGGATAGGTAATTTGGTATTCTTTCTTTCAAAGCCTACTATAATTAATACATTTATCAAGAACAGAAATTGAGTATAGTCTCTAAATTGCTATTTGTATGTAAATGTCAATAATTTTTTTAGGATGTATGAATTGGCTTAATTAAAAAAATTCTTTTGACCTAAGCCTTCAATTATGAAATTATTTACTCAAGGAAAAGTTTAGGTAGCAATGTAATAGAGTAAATATTAAGGAAGTACTAGGCTAATTTTCTTCAATTAATAAAAGCTCTCTCTGGCTGGATTATATAAACCAGCTTTAGTACCATGCGAAAGATTTCATTTGTCATTAATGAAATGATATTTTGTAGAAACTTTGACATGAAGTATTTACAAATTTATACTAGGTCAATAAATTCTGACTATCCCAAGGAAAAGTTGAGAACATGAGGCAGACCATGGCTTGTGAAGGGTATTGTATATGCCACATTTACTCATTTTGCACATTTTTTACTGAGTGGCTCTTTGGTGTCAGACAGATAGGAGTGACGATCAACAAGACCCCTTCTGTGACAGAGCTTAGACTTCAGTAAAAAGGGGAGAGAGGCAATAAACAAAGAAGTAAACTACAAGAAATATCAAGTATTCAAAAGGGCTTTGCTGAAAGTATAACTAATGAGGAAGGCCGTAGGGCTACTCTGCTGGGCTCTTAAGTGGTCAGGAAAGCCTTGCTGAGCAGACAAGGCTTGAAATTGATATCTGATTTTCTTAGAAGGCCTCTCTTACTTCAACAAGGTGAAATTCAGCAACAACAACAATAACAGCAAATCGCAGGAGCAGTTCAGAGGTTGGCGTTGATCATTTACTGATTTTTTTTTTTTTTTTTTTGCCTTACTCTGTCAGCATTTTAAAGTTACCCAGCATTATTCACGAGTAGATTTATTTTCAATCTCATTTCCTATTAATGTGATTTAACGATCTCAAAAAAAATGGAATTTATGGTTTCAGTAGTTAAAATTCTTTTATTGGTTTGGAGCATGTGAAATCAGAGAAGAGCTACAATTAGCCTAAGCCAGTATCAGTTCAAGCTTCTCCCACATGGTTTTACTAATACCCTTCAAATTCTGACTTCTGCCATTCCAGCCATATGTCTCTTTAAGCAGATACACTCTGTAGTGCCAAAGTGTGTCAAGGACATCACTAGGTTACCAAAATCATTTTTATGTGCAACTTCTTGCAATTTTCCAAAGTACTCTTCCACCTGAACCCCACCCCAACCCCTAAAATATAATTTTAATAACTTGCATTAAAATGTCATGCTGATAATAAACCCAGAGATATATTACAAGGAATCTGTCTATATTTTTTTTTAACGCTTTTGGCACTAACATAATGGCGTAAGCACATGGACTCACACACATTGCCTAAATTTTTTTTTTTTTTTTTTGCAGGTTTTGGGTACAAAGTAGTACAAAAATTTATAATTGTTATTCAGTGCACAAATGTTGATTTCCAAGCTAGAAGGCTTGGAATATGAATTTGTGTTTGCAAGGTATACTAAGAGAATAGAATTGTACATATATGTGCTGTGGCTTTCTAGTTTCTGATTGCAGTTTTATCACCATATTATCTTGTGTTGCTGCTAGGGAAAGCAACAAACAGTGGCTTTTGCCATCTCAGTGAACAGAGATCTCTGGAAATTGCACCTGTTCATTATGTGAAAAATCCTTCTGTGGGCAGAGAGGAGGAATTCAGTTTTATTCTCAAACTGTTGCCTAATTCTTATAACTTGTGCATATTTTTTTTTTTTTTGAGTCATGATTGTACAATCTGCTACCCATTTTGGGATAAAAACACTATTGAAATTAAGCATACTAACTTTAACCAAGCTGCATTTTTTATGAATCAGGTTGTAAAGTTGACTGCCACAATATAGCCATGTCCTGTACACATTAGCATACACACACCCTCACAAACACACCAGGAATGGCATCATTTAACACTTCGAAGCTCATTACTCTCCCAAAATAAAGAGTTAAATTTTTTCCCTACTGGTCTTCCTATCTTTGAAACACTATGAGTCACGGTATTTCCCATTTAACAAACACCATGGATTCTTTATTGTCTGTGAGGCTTCTATGTACTGCAGTAAATTTGAATTTGATATGTTATGTCCAAATTGCCAGTAGTGATTAAGCCAAAAATAAGTGCATTTTCCTTTAAATGTTAGCTGCAGCATCAAGAAACAGTCCCTACATTCTGCTGTACTGAAACAAGTCAGTCAGTCGGCACAGACCAAAATGTTGATGGATATATAGCAGATCAAAAAGAGGAGAATCATTTTGAAGTGCTCGCTATCTGTCTGAGACGATAGGCTTCTGAATTTGTACCTCTTTGCAAAAAGAGACTTCACATTATTTTGTCAGTTTGTTTCAATTTGAGAGGTGTTGAAAATTGGTATTCATTTTTTTGATATAACCCTTAAATTGTACAATTTAAGCAAACTAAAAGAGATAAATTAAATGGGTAGAAATATTTTCAAATCAAAGACCAACTGACATATATAAAAATGATGTATGTTTCTTACATGGTCCACAGGGAGAATTCTGCAGGCTTGCTATGATCTCTACAATTTGCTTCAGGGCAAACTAGATTCTGGGATATTCTATTATCCCTTTGGTCTGTTTATCATGGAAACTGATGTACAAATCGAGAGTTCTCTTTGGTCTCTTTCTTTCTATATGGTTGGAACTGGTAAGAATTCACTTATCTCACGTCCTCACCTTCAGTAAAGTGCTACAGAAGAGTTCAGTGACCAGTAATCAATTATTATTGAGAAGCAATCAATTGCTAATTTCCATAATTATGCACATCTAAACACTATGAACAAGAAAGAGAAACAAAGCTGCACTCCAAGCATTGCCTTGTTAGCAGTATTTTGTTAACACAGGCTCTAAAAAAAGCTGCCGCAGCTGGTACCACAAATGTGTTTCCAGTATTCAGGCCATCAACGTGATTCGTCGCTAAATGTATAGAATCAGCTTCTTGCTAAAAACTACAATTACAGGTGATATACAGATTGAAATCACAGGGCTGGTTTGTCGAAGAAAATTGTCCTAATGATGGGTTTTCGGATGGGGAATGCAGCTCTTTTCTTTCTCTGTGATGGGTTGTGAAGGCAGCTGCACCTGCCTCTATGCTGTATTCTGCCGCACTTAATGATATCTGATGATATCATTAGGCAAAGTGTTCATAAACAGATGTTGAGCCTGTGCCTAAATGCTGTCAGATGAGCGGTTGCTGGCCTGAAACAGTATTATTTATATAGAACATTTACGTTTGTTATGTTAATAACCCCACTATTAGCTCTCTGGATGTTGCGTTAGGAATGTAAATGTAGTTAATATGAATAACAACCCCTTTACTCTTTGTGCTGCAGTTGAGTATAACTTTTAGGCTGTGGGAGAGAAACAAAGATACCCCCACCAAGTCCTTTTGACTTTGTGGTTTTTTTTTTTTTTTTTTGGCACTATTCGAAATTTTGATCAGAAGATAAACGCTAAGAATCCTTGGGACAGATGTTAAATATTAGAATTTGATTTTCCTAATAGTTAATAATTTCAGGAGATTCAGATATCCACGAGTTTTCTTGTATGAGCTCAGTTTGTTACCCTAATATATCGGAGTGATGATCAGGGGCACCCAGTTGACAAGCATCCATTGCAGCTAGAACGTCCTAAACACATTTTGGATGCGGACCCATTCTCGTTCCAGCTCTTGGGCTGACACTACCACATTTCTTTCCTATCTAACATATTGGGACACTAAGGTGATATGTCACAGTCATTTTTCTCATATTTGTATTGATGATTTAGGTGGTACCTTGATATCATGGTTTCAGTGCCTCAGAATGTCACACAGCAGTTACTTTGTACATGTGTGTGTGTTTAAGCCAAAGTTGAATTTTATGCCTCATAGTTAATTCATGCAGAGTAAGTTATGTAAATTCTGACAGTCATCAAATGTGCACTATTTCTCTGAAATACTGTTCTAGTGTGATAGCCACATTATTTTTTGAAAGTGCCTTTGTCATTTCTTATGACATTTTAACTCTTTCAGGGAATTTCAGACTAAAAATTGTGCTCACCCATGTTCAAGATAAGAAAAACTGTTATTTCAAATTTTTAATGAAGGAAAAACCAAACTGCATTAAACCGGTGCTTCATTACAACAATAATTAGAGGTTAGAGTGATTTTTGAAGTGTCAGTCTCTCTCAATTAATGCTAATGAAATCATTCACATTGCTAAAAGTGGTAAAGATGTTCAAGTGTGTTTGTTTCGGAGTTTGTAGGTGTGAGCAGTGAACTAGAGGTGTACGTTTACATGTGTAACTTCTTTCATTTCATCTTATACCTAAGGATAATCTGAATTACCTGTGTTTTTAAATAATCACAATGGAATTTCAATGATGGTAGTTTTTTCTCTGCTTCCACTGAGTATCATTTCAATTCTGATTTTCTAGAAAATGCTAGAAACTGTAGATTCTTATTATATGGAGATTTACTACCATCTTCCAAAGAAGGAAATGGGAAAAATTAAATTAAATGAGAGGGTATTCTATTCTATATGAATTGCTTCCTGACTATGATGTTTACATGGAGTAGATTTTTAAAAATCTTTAACTGCTCAAGTTGGAACACTTACTTTTCTTAAACTGTGGCTTCAGGTAGTAAAACCATAAGGATCTTACCTGCAAGAGAAATTTGGTACTAGAAGGAATGCAATAACTCCTAACATATCTTGAGCAACACATACAAATATAAAATATCGAAGGACTCTGAAGACCCGTTGAGTTATCCCAACATGTCTTTTATAGGAGGAAATCCAAAGGTGGGGGGCGGAGTGGGGATCTTCAGCCACTGTGGTATTATGCTTTGATTTGCTTGACATTGCTGGAACTTGTTCGGAAGAAACTTGAGGATTGCATTTTTATTTGTTCATCCAGTCAACACTTAGGAAAGCTAGCCAATAAAAATGTTCATTCCAAACTCCTCAGAAATTTAAATCGATTTCAGTCAGAGGATAAAAGGACATGCTGAAAGCATCAACTATTGTTGAAACAAGATCAATTCATCAAAGTCTATTTAAGAGGCATGGAAGCCCACCACTATCTCCAAGAAGTTTTCATTCCTGTCTTCTCTTCAGTAGTAATAATTCTGACCAGTTCCTTAGGATGAATGCATGTCTCTAGCATATTAACTTCCCTTCATTCTTAAAGAGGGAAAGTGATGTAGTCATTTAGCTTGTAATTTTCCAAAATGTTTCAGTTTTTTATGTTGTAATTGGGGTGAGGGAGACTTTGAATGTGATGCTATCTCTGCTGAGGCCAACTGGAGCATTGTACCTTTTTTTCCTGATGTTTCTATTTACTTAGAGAACTAGACTAATATGTAAATCTCTTGACACATGATAAATATCATTTGCATTGGTATGATGATGTGATTACCCTATGTACAGGAATTGTTGTTTTTCCTACATCCCACAACAAATTCCAGAGTTCAAGTGTAAGACAATGAATAAATCTGGAATCAAGCAATGTAAATTTTAACCTTAGCTAAGCAAATTACTGTGTATTGTTGAGCAAGTGCATTACCTTCCTAGTACTCAATTTCTCTGCTATAATATATTTATGCTATTTTACTCTCTTGCTTCTTGAAAGGATATGCATAAAATATTAGGATCTGCAGAAGAGTAGTATACCAGTTCACTATTTCAATTTAAACTTAGTAGCAGTTAATATACTTAAATACAATAAGCCTTTTTGACAAATACATTAAAATAAACACTTGTTACAGAATAGCTCCTTGTGATAATAGCGATAATTATAATTTCATTAGTTTTGTTATTTTTAATTATTATTTTCTTAATTTTTTTGTTTTTGAGAGGAAATATATAAAAATACATTTTACCATCACATTTAATACAGATTTATGGTCAGAATATTCTCTCTCAGTGAAAACCACTTTAAATGAATGTCTGTTGATGTTTATAATTAGTTTAATTTTCAGCATGTTTTTAAAAAACATATCTTTGATTCACTGGTATAGCATTCTGTATGTATTCTTGTATGTATTCTAACTAGAACAACCAAGGACTTTTACTATTTGCCTGAGTTTCAATGCCTGTAATAGTTAAAAGATGTCATGTAGAACTTTTCTCTATAATGAACATAAGAAAAATGTTTACTTTAAAATTAAAGCCAGTATCTTCAAAAATGGATCATAACTAGTTTTATATCAAAGAAAAGTTAGAATCACCCTGAAGGATGTTAATTCATTCATTATTTTATTTTATTTATTTTTCCAATTTATGGAATTATATATTTTATAGTAAAATGGCCTCAAGGAGCCAATAGGAAATATAAAATATTTAATCAACTGTCCCTGCTCTCTTTATGTATCTTATTGGGTTTTATTAATATATCCATTATATTACCATATGCATGTAAAGCCACTTTGAAAGTCTGTGGCTTATATTGCACCCAGAAGGTCTTTTGGGTCTCTGTAAGAGGAAATTTGGAATTGTCAGGAGAGTAGACATGCTGTAGCTGTGAAGGTTAAAAGTTCAAGAATGGTGAGGTATGCTTTTGGCGATAAAAACTGTAAAAAATATGGGCATCAATATAAATTCTTAATTGTTATTTAGCATGTATAAGGACTGTTGGTCTAGTCTTATAATTTTGCATTGGTCTCTCAGTCTAAAATGTCCATAAGCAATCAACTAATAATAAACATATTTTAAAGGATCATTGTGATTGATACATGTTTCTGATAAGGCACATCCTTCCATTGAGTGCTTTAATATCATCCGGAAATTGTCCAGCAAATAACTAGAGACCTCAAAGCTGATTTGCGCCTGGAAAGGAGAAGGGAGAAAGGGGGAGGAGAGAGTGAGAATACTGAATTTCTTGATACACCATTAATCGAATTCTACCTTCGTTAAGCAAAATGGTCAAGTGGACAAAATACTTTTGCCATGATGAAAAGAACTTGCCCTAGGTGGTGAGAGTTACCAGTTCCCTGGGACCATTTCTTCTACAAGAAATGGCTTTTTAACCTGGAGGATATGTGATGACGGTGGTAGTGGTCCGAATTTGGGCATCTGTAATTATGTTAGCTTGCGATTAAGCAGACTTGTGGTGGGAGGATTAATGTCAGAAGATTCCCCATTTTTCAATCTTGTGTCTACATCAATAAGATCGAACTAATTGCTAATTGGCATTTAGAAAATGAACTACTCTGGTACCCTGGAGCTTTGCTGTAATATGGCTTGGAATTAGGAATATGATATTTCTCTCTTTGAAAACTGAGAATGGTATTTATTCCTGGAAGTAACATAGATTCTCATTGTGATATTTTTTTTATCTAAAATATAGATAAAAGGACCAGTTCACTCTTTTTAGTATAGATTTATTCACAAGATGTGGATTTCCTAGAAATCATTACTTTGGACTAAATCATTAGAAACTGACATCATTCATCAAGAATTATGACAAAGCTTCACCCTGAATAACTTCGTATGTTCCCACCTTTCAATCAACATTACAATTGTATTTTTGATTTACATTGTGTTACAGTATTTTAAATGTCCCTGCCCCCCACCTTTAGCATAGAATATTCTAATATATTTAGCGATTTTCAGGTTTGTATGATATATTTTCCAAAGAAATCTATAGTTTGGGAAACATTTATACAAAGAGCTTTCTTTATATACTACTACCATATAAATAAATAAACAAATATTCTTAAGAATTACCTACCAGAAACTTATGTTTTTAAGATTTCATATAATTTAAAAATAGGATTGCCTTTCCCTACCTTCTAAAGTTACTGGAATAAAGTAATGACCTTGAAAATATGGTTATCGTCAAAGCATCTAAACATTGGGGTTTAATTTCAATCAACGATTAAGATTAGTGTTTTAGAGGAGTATTTTCTAAAATGTGGCCCCAGGTCTCTATGATGCTCTATGGAAAAATTATTCATGGTCAGAGACAAAATTTGCATGCACTATTAACCATTTGGAGAGTCACAGTAGAAATTAATTTCAAAGGTTGTGAGTAGTCCCCCCAAAAAATATTTCTTTGCTTAACTCAGAATTTAAAATATTTATATATTAATAATTATGGAATCTTCTGAAGAACCGATGTTCAACCCAACTCACTTTGAAAAACATTAAACATATTGTTTTGCATGAAAGGCAGAGATAACTTGCACAGAAATAATATGTTATCTTGAAAATTTGAATTTCTTCCATATTGTTTTAATCTGCTAATTATATATCTAAAATGTGTTACTGACCTGGAAATAAATCACTTTTAGAGAGGGGACAATCTTTGAAAGTTCCAATGAATCATTATCCTCAAAACCATATTATCATCATTTCAAATTTTACTTCAATAAATATTCTGAATTTTCCAATTTAGGGTATCTCTTACTGTTGAAATGACACATAACATTGAATCAGAAAAACTTTATAAAGTAATTTAAATATTCTTTTTCAAAAAAGGATAGCTGTTATAATACATTTTTAAAATTAGAAAGCACATGAGCAAGAAATGATTGACATTAAATGCAAGGCTGAGCTGAGGTCAGGCCTTTAAGAGAAATTTGTTGAGCTGTACAGAGTTTTGCTGCATTTTTAGCAAACTGGGAAAGTGCGACGGTGTACTGATAACCCTTGGTTAACAGATAAATATCCTACTCATTTTTACACCCTATATTTAGGTTAAATATAGGGTGTAAAGGTGGTTTTGCATTACAAAAAAAAATCTTTCTATTTTTTAAGAATCTCAAAACTGTTATTCATTCAGTTATATAAATGAAGAACCTGAATCTGAATTACATGACATGAGAGAGGGATCCAGAAATACCGCCTATGGCTCTTCTACTTGAAACCAATAAATGAAAGCTTCTTTCCATTCCAGGATTCTAAATTTATGAAATGGTTGCAGCCTGATTTCACAATTTCCATATAGTTGTTGATTGATTGAGAAACTAAGGAACTACAACTTAGAAACTTTTAGAATAAAGTAAACTTATCCTCAGGTGTCTTAGGAATTGATTTTTGTTGCTAAATATGTTTCAGAGTGTCAGTAATTGTCTCTTCTGTTCAACTATGTCAGTAACACTAAGGTAACAAGTTATTCAGGTCTGATGCCCCAAAGTTGTAATGATGGCACAAACGTTTAAGGCTCTAAAGTGATGTTGTCCACAGCATGATTTTATCTGCTCAGGTATTATATTTCTTAAAACAAGAACCTCTCATTTGCATGGGCTCAGGAAAACAGAAATGGCTCTGTGAACTCCTTCCTGATGAATGGATTCCAAACAGGAATGACAATTATTCCATATTCATAGATTAGAATGCAAAATTCATATCAACTCCAAGTGTCTTCGCACTTCCATAGGAAACTGGTGATCTCTGAGGTTCAGTATGAGAGGCAGTTTTGAAACTGCAGCTCCTCCCTCCAAGGAACTGCGTTCACCTCAATCTGGGTGAACTGAGAGTAGAAATCTGTGTCACAATGACAGTGGCAACATTTGTGCAAACAAGTGTCTCATTGAAAGCAAAGAAGCACATTGCTTGATAGGATCCCTCAGAACCCTAAAAGTAAAAGTATGGCTGCCTACGACCACGCTCATACACACAGTAGTATTTCAGTACTGCTGGCACAGCTAGCAAACAAAATATGGTTCAAATGGCTTAACAATCCTAGAAACGGAAGGCACCAGTTTAATGAGGTCTCCTCTGCTTGAAATTAAAGTGGAAGGAGTTTTACAGAGAACAGTATTCAATAACAAAATATTAAATGATAAACACAGATTGCTTAAAATCAGACGGGCCATTTTAAGAAAAGCGTTTTAGCTCATCATGATATGTAGCACCTTATTTAAATTAGGAGGTGTTAATTCGTAGCTTGAATAATATATTAATATAATATGTAAAGTGAATGGCATTGTTAATCACAGTCGCGCCTGGAACGACTTTGCTTCTGTGCACTGAATGTTAATTTTGCAAAACATTAATTTCAAAGATTTTGCAGCAGTGCTTTTGTAATTAAATATTAATGTCACATGTTATTGCAGTAGCATGTTTATGAAAGCCGGCAACACTTCAAGTCAACTCATTTGTTTTTATATTTATTCTTGTACATCTGCAATCCCTTCCATTTCACAATTTCAAAGTGAAGGCCATTTTGAATAGTCAATATGTGAACATTTTTCATTGTAAGCGTTTTTTAACATCCAACAGGGTAAATATTTAATGTTGTGTTTTTAGCTGGTATAATTTTTCAGAAAATTGGCTATAACTTTTAACAACTCAAAGGTACCTAAACTGTCTCCAGTGTTGGCTTAAGTGATCTGAAAATAAAGTAGCAATAAATGTGATGAAGCTGCGTAAAAATATTTAAGAATTAGAAGGCTTTATATGAAAGTTTGAAATTAGAATTGCAATTCTGTGCACAAGATATCTCAGCAGTTACTTATTTTCATATATTTTTATTATGACACTGTATTATCTCAAGAAAATTTAAAAGATGATATGGACTTTTGCTTAACTTTTTTCAAGTTCCATAACTAGACACAGAATAGAAAAATCTTGCTCGTCAGTGATGTGATTTACCCTTATCACGTTTTGTAGTTATACATTTGCGTTGAAAGAGAATCTGTTTTATGCTCGCCATCTTACTCCAAGTGTACACAGTGTATACGTCAATATATTTGGTCTGCCCATGACTATTTTGACCAAATCACTACAGCTGGTAATCTTGCTCATGATACTCCCAATCTGTTAATTACATTTAGCCTAAAAATTAAGCCATTTCCATTTGTGAACCTTGACAAGAAATAACATTCAAGGCATTATATTTTAAAGGTATGATTTTATTCATCTAGTGAAGTTGTCTTTTACAATCAAATCCTTGGAGAGTTCTTTTTTTTTTTTTTTTTTGAATTATGGAATGAGTTATCCACAGTACCAAAAAGAAAATCAGGAAAAATCAAGATACATTATGTTTGGTTATGGGCACATTTAACAGTTAAAAATTATATCTGCACCTGATGTTGCATGTTAACAGATAATGCCATTTGACAGTGATGAAATTAAAGGATGAAGAAGGGATACAAACTACATTTTACAAGCATGATGGGTCTCCAACAATGCCATTTAAATATTATTTGTCACTATTTAAAATGAACCTTTCCCCTTTAAGCTATGCCATTACGCTCATTTGTCCTGTCACCACTGACAGGCTATATGACTCACACACAAAAATGGTCATTAGGTACTGCATCTTCATCTTATTTAAAAAAAAAAAAGGGAAAGAAAGAAAGCATTCTGATGCCTCTAAAAGCCTGTAATTATTTTCATCCGAAGAGATAGTGTTGCTCAGAAGGTAATTTAATAACCTTTTGCATGTACCTGGGGAATGCCTCTCCAGGGAACCAAGGTGCCGACATGCCATTCAGTCGTCAAAACATGACCTTTAATGGTTGCTTGGAGAGAAGTTAGCGTGGAATGTTGTACACAGTGCAATGCTAATTCTGCTTTCTAATATATGCAAAATTTAGTTCTTGAGCAATGATCTTTGTAAGATGAATTAATATAGGTACTGCTCCAGGAAACAAAAGAAATTGCACATGAAAGTCCTCCCCACCCCCATGGTCTTTTATGCTTCAGTTTGAAGTAGCTAACAACTTGCACAATTTGTATAAAAAATAGTGCGAAACACTCTAGAAGTCTTTGCTTCCTTTCCCCTTTAAGATGGTTGATGAATTCTATTCTGTATACTATGGAAATGTAAAACAGGATTAAAGGGATTTCTTTGATAAGTTTATTTCCCAAAATAAAGCATTGGCCCCAACTCTGTGAAAAAGAAAAAGAAATGCTTACCTTTAATGTACCCTCTCTGTTTTATAACACAATCTATGTGGCTCCTTGAAATTACTAATGCAGTTACTGAGTTAATTTAAAAAAAAAAATCCTTCTTGGATTTTCATGTTGAAATATGATATTTTGAACACTTGCATATACAAAAAGATGCACAGACTGTTTCCTGTGACAACCAGGTTCAGAAACTCCTTACTTTGGTAGTCTGATATTAGATCCCGCCTTAGTTAGAAATGCTGGGATTTCAACTCCTACCCCTGACACGCCATCCGTCAATTTATTAGCACGCTGGTGCAGTAAGCCACTGAACAGGCTATATCAATTCGTTTAGTTTTTTTCTTTAAAATGTCTGTAATCCTCAGCTCTGCTCTCTCAACCGGTCAGCATTAAAGATTTATGTTGCACTTTTTTTCATTGCCACACCTGAATATGGATTACTTAAATGGGCTGTAAATAATTCATATCTGGGAATAAGTTTCCATTACTGACCAATGTTGTAATTTAATATACTGTATTATGGGTTATACAATTTTAGATTGTTTTCTGTGTGCCTTCTGCAGTCAGGCAGACAACAGTTTAAGTAAAAAGGGTGAGATGTTTGTTCAGCTTATTTTCATGTTCACTCTGTGTGCTCAAATCAGCAACAGAGCTAAAGGAAGCAGAAAGCTACTTTCGACTGCATGTTTTTCTTCTATTTATGGAAATTTTTTTTAAAGCACTTGACCTGAAAAAAAATACAAAAATATGTAATAGCATATTATTGATAAATTCAAGAAAGAATAAAATGTGTTAATGTAGGTGGCTGGAAATCTTAGTTCTTAAGAATTGAAAAATAATCTTGATTCTTGAACCCAAAGGTTAACTTTCCTGTTCAATGCTTGATTATTCTATGTGTAAAAATGCCTACAATAAAATTATAATTTATTTGACAGTTAGGTTTGAATGAGGCTACTGGATCAAATACGTAAAATGTTAAAGTACAAGCTATTTTTAAAACATAGGCAAGTGTTTACTCTTAAAAAAGCTTTAAACAATTTAAGATTAAGTTGAGTATAGTAAAAATTAATAATAGATTAATACATGAAAATCTATGAAGACACATAAGATAATGATTTAAAAAGGAATAATTTAAAAAGATGAATTAAAAAGTCGAATCAGAAAAGAAGGCCAGCATAAACTAGGGAAAAACATGCTGTGAATAAAGTCTGTTAGATCTTGAAATAGGAGAACTGCTAAATAATGCATAGTTTTATTTTTCTATCATTTGCATAAACCTTAAGAGAGTATTTATTTGTGTAAAACTTGATGTATCGAGTAAGGAGAATGAAAAAAATGGCATTCATTTTGTTTTCATTTTGGTATTTAGGAAAAATATTCTGTTACATATGGACTACTTAGACCTAATCATCTGACTGAATGTGCTGTGTGCCTTGAGCCAGGTTGGAAAGGGCTGGCTGCAGAACAGTGCCCTGGTCTTGCTGCAGGCGATGCAGGTTGGCCCATGCTCTGCTGGGGAGCAGATGGTGAGCCAATGCTTGTA
This sequence comes from Indri indri, assembly GCA_004363605.1. Lineage (NCBI taxonomy): Eukaryota > Metazoa > Chordata > Mammalia > Primates > Indriidae > Indri > Indri indri. The sequence goes on along the minus strand of RJWJ010003199.1, from coordinate 43,151 downwards.
GTCACACTTACCTTCCTTGCTAAATCCATAATCCCTCACTGGACACGGAGCCAAGGCAGGCTTTGGAGGCAGAAAGGAGGTTACAATCTGGACTTGGGTAGTGACTGCCAGAACTGAGAAAACAGCTCAGAAATTTCAAATGCTTAACAAGTTATCTGTCTTGTCCCTAAGCCAGTGCAGCATTTTTAAAAGTAATTAAGACATGATTGAAAATGTGTATGCCATCTAAATACAAAAATCTTCAAAAAATCACCACAACCAATAATTAAAAGCCACATTTAATATGACATTATGCAAAAAAAATTTAAAATGAGCTATATTTTTGTGATTGAAAGGAAATATATAAAGTAAAAAACAAGAAAGAGGAAGCATTTATTTTATAGGAAAAGGCACTTTTTTCTTTATAAACCTGGACCTTATAGAAGGAAAATATTTCATACATGCCTATAAATATGCTGCATGTATGAGATATTTTACTGCTATAAGGAAATACATAGCTATGCAATATTATATCTATATTAACAAATTCTTCTCTACAAGTTACTCTTTCAAAATATTAAATGATTATAGTTAATTTTTTCTATATATAATACTTATGTATGTATATGTATGTTTTTATATGTGTGAATGGAGTTCATCATCAACACAGACATTAAAAATCAGAAAGACAAAATAAAAATATTGAGTGGGTAGCCAAATTCTAATCATTTATAATAAAAGGGATAGTAAGTGCCATCTGTTTAATGTAAAAAAAAACCCAACTGATAAAATGCATACATATCTAGTAAATTAAAACCATGGAGTAATTCATATAAAACAAAATATGTATAAAATGTCAACATATTCCATTAGGGTGGGATTGACTTAAACATGTACTATCTACATAGTAATACGATACGAGGAAAAGCAAAATCTTCTGATTATGATTTGTGCTATACCACAAATATTTTTTAAAAATATGTTTTAGTCTACTTAGTGGGTGTAACAAAATTCCTTAGTTTGTTCCACTGTATTTTTATGCTTCTTCATTCTCTTAGGCAACACTCTTCCTTGCAGATCATTCTTAGGCATACTTGCAATGAAGTTCATTGACTTGAAATTTTTTATAACCTTCATCAGTCCATGGCAACACCTACATTTCCCAACCTGACAAATGCTACCAATACCTTATTTGTATATAGAAATAACTTGAGCTCTCCACTCTGGGACTATCACCAACTCCTTTCATCATTCTCCCTTATTATACGTCTCCCTTTTGAAAAGTATCGTCATCCTTACTTACACTTAGAAAAATTGTCTTAATTTCTCCTCTTAGTGAATCTCCTTCAGAATTCATTTCTTGGTAGTGACTCCATCCCTCAATATATCCTTTCCTGGTAATACTGTTTACCTCAAAAATTGATATAAAAAATAAAGAAAAATGTAGAAGCATCTTTTTCTGCCTTACCCTAGAATTTAAGAAATATTCCTTGATATGAGGTATGTGCAGGTCAGTATTTATAAAAGGATATGTAAGAGCAAAAATGTTTATCATAATATATTTGGGAAAATATTATGTTTAGTTTTCATTCACACAATAATGTTTGATATTTTTCATTTTCATTTTATTTTAGCTTACATCAGAAAAGTAAACCTCCAAGTATAATGAAATTTGCAGCTATGTTTTCATGTTTTCAGTAGGAAAATTTTACTATAAAATGTTATTATTAAGTGGTTTATCCCTTCACTCCCAAACCCAAAATGAGAACATACCTTATGATATTTACATCCACTTAATATTTTTTTTTGAAGAAAGGATGATTTCATAAGCTTTCAAAAAGACCTAGAAATACTGAATTAATGTTTCTGTTCTCAGATGAGAAACTTAAAAGGTTACTTTTAACAATATAAGTTTCCTGTAAAATCACATTTCTGTTAGTATCAGAAGATTAATCTGTGACATTGTAGACACGAACAACTTAAAAACAACAAATCAACATGAAGTAAAATTTTTCACTAAGAGCTAAAGACAATACAATATTGTTTTTAGTAGAAGACATAGTCCTCCATTCAAGGATTTTAAGCAGACATTGGACTTGAAAACAGGAAACCTGGATTTGCATTCCAGCTCTACCACTTGCAGTCAATAGAAATATTAGAATAGAATAATGGGATATTAGAAAAAGTATTTACTTACATCTCTAGGACTCAGCCTCCTTATCCATACAATTATAGCATCTGTATAATGATTTCTAGCATTTTGATGACCTATAAAATATTCCGTAACTATGTCAAGTTGGAAAGACAAACTGCAGAGGTAATAAAGAATTAAGGTCAATAAATAGCACAATACAGGTGATGTTTCCAGGCAATATATGATTAATAACCAAATCAGTGGTTTTGGCAACCCTTGAAAACAGTTAACAAGACAGACATTTATATGGGTTCTCAATGGTTTATGTCTCAAATTTTTCATTGCATAATTTTTGATACGTAATGTGGAACACATTGTAGACAATTTGAGACCTTAGCAATGGGAAATGTTTCATATGTAGACCTCCAAGCAAAATTTTGTAACATCCTCCATGTCTCAAAACATCGCCATAAGAAATATTATTTCCATGTTCCATGTATGAATTCCACATTTTTAGGGACTCTAAGGTCCCAGAATTGAAGAGAGAGGAGCTATATCCATAGACACTAGGGAGAAAGTAAGCAGTGGAAGTGAGCTACACAAGCAAAAATATATCTATACTGAATATTGAATTGAAAATCCAATTTATCGAAATCCTTGGAGGTGGCTTCTGATCTCTAGTTGAATTTTCAGCACTTTGATATGTCACCTGTTAGCCACCAGAGACACATATGCCAATTTTCATGTAGTATATAAAGCTTCCAAATAATTATTATCTCAACCATCAACATTATCGCAAACATTATTAATTAAGAGAGACCTCTATATTTCCTTAAAATGGAAGAGCACTCTTATGGCAAATGACCTATTAGAGAATTGGAAATGACTATGTTGTCAGAAGTTGCATCTCTTGGATGAGGCATAAAGCAGAGATCTTGATGTTAATGGTCATGGAAGATTCTGTGTTGCCATCTGTCAGGAATTATTTATCAGTTTTTGCTGACCAAATTCCAATTTAAGGACCTCCATTTACTGGCTCAAACTTACCTTCTATTTTAATTATAAATAGGGTCTACTATTTACACACTATAAATGTATAGTGTACATGGACTTCGATACATGGACTTTGATGAACTTGATAGGATTTTATATTTAATTTTACTTCCTCTACTTTAGTTCAGATACTCACTCAAATTCATTGACTGAATTTCTACCAGAGGTTCCTAAACAATATTTGTATCAGCCTTCCTGACCCATTCTAAGCCGTGCTCCTGGTGCTGGTTGCCAGAGAGATTATTTCAAAATGCAAATTGTGTTCCTAGTTGTCTGCTTTTAATAATTTCTCTATGAATCTCAATAGCCTTTAGAAAAAAGTTCAAATTCTTCACTATAACTTTCAAAGCTCTCTATGATCTCTCTCCTGCTTATCTCTTTTATCTTATATCCTATGCCAAACCTTAATTCTGTCTATCTTAGAAGCATACCTACAAATTACCAAACTTTGGGTTTTCTCCTTTTGTTGGTTTTTCAAAGACTATTCTGTTTACCAGGAATATTCTTCTACCTAGCCAAATTTCCTAATTTTTCTCCCATCAGACTCTCTCGGATCTTCCCTTTAGATGACACATCCTCCAATAGGCCATTCTTAATCTCTCTGCTGTCTTCAAGTCTGGGTGGATATGTCCTTCTTATGAGATCCCATAATACCCTGAACTACGTTAACCATACGTAGGAGTGAAATTGTCTGTGTCTCTGTCTCTCCCATTAGATTATAAACTTTAAGTTCAGGGGCCAGGTTATAGTCCTCTTTGTACTTCCAAGGCCTAGGCTATTATGTTGCAAAAAGCAGTGTTTGGCACGGTTGATTTCTCTGTTCCTGAAATATCCTCTTCTCCTGGCTTCTTTGACATCATCCTCTCAAGGGATGTTCTTTCTGCCTCTTTGCAAATCAGCTTCCTCCTCTCCACCTCTTATTTGTGGAGTTTGCCAGGGATCAATAAATCTTCAACCCCTGTATTCCCTTAATATCTACAATAGTCTAGATGATTTTATTTAGGACCATATCTTGAAATTATCAACATGCTACCTACACTCAAATTTCTACATCCAGTCTTGACCATAGATCTCCAGATCTATACATCTAACTGTTTCTTTGATGTCTTTATTTGAATGTTTAATATGCATCTTAAACTAAAAAAAACTAAACAAAGATACTTGTTTTCCTTCCCACTCAAATTCTGTTTCTCTCTTGTTATTTCCCATCATAATAAACAAACTACTGCAACCACTTGGTTGTTCAAGGTAAAAATCTAGGTTTCATTCTTGACTCGTATCTAAACCCAACCCAATCTGAACACTCATTGTGACCTCTCAGCCCTGTATAGAGCAACCTGAATGCATCTGTTTTTTTCTGTCTCCATTAAACCATTCGGGTTCAAGTCACCATCATCATTCTTTGGAACACTGTAATAACCTTCGAGTTGGTCACCGTACTTCTGTTCTAACTCTCTTCTTATACGCTCTTCAACAGTAGTCAGAGTGATCTTTTAAATACGTAAATTAAATTAATCCATTTGTCTATTCAAAGCCTTACAATAATTTGCGTTCTATTTAGAATAAAATTCTAACATCTGATCTTGGCTTAATATACTCTGCATGAGTCAACCCCTTCCAAACATTCTTGCCCTGTCTTGTCCCACTCCCCTCTTTTCACTTTGCTGCAGCCACACTGGTCTTCTTTCATTTTCTTGAAAATGTTAATTCAGTATTGCCCTATAGGTTTGTCCCTACTGTTTCCTCCGTCTACAGTACTCTTGCTACTGATATTTTTATAGTTTTCTTTTTCCTGTCATTCAAATTTTACCTACTTGCCAAGCTTTTTGAACTGCCATTTCAGAAAGTAGCCACTTAGTCATTTGCTATCACAGTATTCTCTGTAACATCTGTGATTATCACATATTTCTCTGCATAACACTTATCATTTTAATATTCTGCATAATACCTCTCATCATATATTTCTATTTTTTAATCAATATTGATTTATCTTCTTCAAACTCACCACAATGCTAACTTCATCAGAGCATGAGACTTACCTGTCTTGTCCATTGTTGTATTTATAGCAATGAGAACTGGGTCCAAAACAGTAGAAATTCAATAAATACTTGTCAGACGCAGTTGCACCAGGAATTCAGTTTGAATGAGTGAAACTTAGAACATCATGAACTTAAGGATTGCTACTAAGGGATGGAAGGTGGAAGAAGTTACCATGCCTTGTTGTCTCAAATTTTAGGATATTTGGTGGGCTCCATGAGCAAGCATTGAAAAGCTCCTTTTAACAAAAACGCCAATTGCTAAAAATGGAGAAGGATCTTACAAAGTATCTGCTGTTGTCCTAAGAAGTTCTGGGGGAGCAAAATCTTCTCTTTAGACTATTTCTTCCCAGAGAAAGAAGCCAAAAAAGTTTAAATCAGAGAGGAAGCAATAGCAAAAATGATAAGACATTTGCTTGTCCATGACATAAACTAACAGACTTCTCAATAATATAATAATATTTTAGGCACAGATCCACTTTAATCTTGTGCTGTTATAGAAAAGTAATGTTTTCCTTCTTTGGGATTTTACTTGAAAATTATTTTGTCCTCTCACAGAAATAGTTTAGGTTCATTTGGGAATGGAGGGTGGTGGTGGTGGGGAAACGTTTCGCCATTTATTTATTGAAGAAACATTTATTAAACACTTTCTAAGAAGCTTAAAATATAATAAAAGATATAAAACATGAGCATAATATTTATAATATGTGCTGAACAATTATATGTAAGATATTATAAGTGTCAAGTAAATGCTAAGAAACTTCAGAAGAGGGAGAAATTATGCCCCAATGAAGGATCAGTAGGGTTCTTGTATTACTATATAAAGCAAGCTTGGCTTGAAGTATACACAGAATTTTACCTTGTTCATATAGAAAAAAAAAAAAAAAATTTAAGGAAAAGGAACAATTTCAGCAAGATATGAAAAAAGACTATCATGGAGCATATATACTAGTTTAAATAAGTAGATTCATTCCAGTAAGACACTGGACGTAGGGTGGGATGGTAGTTTTTGGTCCTTCTATCACAGATGTGGTATACACAAATAAAGGGAAGAAGAAATGTCGTTCTAACATTCTCTGTAGCATGAAAAACTGACCACCCAATTTTTGTTAATACCCTATGACTCTCTCCTGTGCTTTGTCTTCTGCCTTCTTGTTGTTTCCGTCTTTGGCTTCTCTTCTACCCCAGTCCTAAGGGGTAAAGTAAATAAAATGCTAACCTGAGCATCTATTAAGATAGAATGAAGACTTGGCAAATGCTTTTGAAAAGGAGACCCAAATATTTGGCACAAGGTTCTGTTGCTTTAGGTCTTGGAGAAATCTGATAATCATCCTTTCAGATTAAAATATCTAGATTCCTGATTCAACTTTCTGCTGCTAACTTTCTAGTTGGTAGTTTCTGTAAGAAAAATGCTGATACCTCTATCTGGAGGTTGCCACCATTGTCAGGCACACTGTGCTTTTTAAGCACTCAAAGATTCTGCACCATAATCTGGCACCAACTATGACCTCCATCTTGATCTCTAACTCATCTCTTTTATGTATACACCAGTCCAATTACCAGCAATAAATTGATAGAAAGAGCCTGGATTATAAAGTTAGAACTTCCCGGAATTGAATATTGCCTTCTTACTTAGGACCTCGGGAATCTTGGGCAATTTTTTTTTTTAACATCTCTAACTCTAAATTGCCTTATATATAAAATGGGAATGATCGTACCCAACTTTAAAGAACTTTCTCTGTGGAGTCCCAGCCACAAATAATTTTTGTTCTAATAGACAAATTTTCCAAGGTTTATTGAAATAAGGTGTGTAAAACATCAGGTACATACTAGTCCCTTAACAGATGTTAGCCTTCCTTGTTTTGGATTTCCTGATGCCTTCTTCTAAAAAGTTTCTTACTCCACATTTCCATCTGTGTAAATTTTACCATCTTTTGCATTTAACCTTAACACATCCCAAAATATTTTTGAAAGACCAGTTGAATGGAAGGCTATTGCCCATAATGTCTCCCTTTTCCAAATTCCCTGAGCATTTTATCTGAAACCCTTTAATGGCAGTTTTCCCTCTTTGCTTTAGTTATAGTAGCACAGACATATATTCTCTCCTTTATTATGTGTTAAGTTCCAACTTCAATTTTGTATCCTCACAGTATCGAATATAGTATTTTTTTCCAAGGAATAGATCCTGTATATACACATGTTGAATCAGTTTTTCTGAATGCCTCTTTTTATGTTAAACTCATATAAAACAATTTAGATTGTGGAAAATCTGCAAAATTACGTCTAGTAATTTATCTAATAAAGTATATACTTTGCTATGGACAACTAGACAGTACAATAATAAGATATGAACTTTCTCAGTTTCTAGTTAACAAATTTATGTCATTGAAACTGCCTGAAATCTATTCTCTTTTTATAACTAAGACTACATTGAGTATCAGTTAAGTTTCTATTATGTTTGTGTAATAGAAATCAAGAATACAAATCTACAAGAATAATAATTTGCACATTGGACAAAAGCTTCATAAGAAAAATAAATAATGTTTTGCTTTAACGTCAAAGTTATAGTGTTGATAATAAATAAAATACTAAAAATTATGCATTTCAGTATCATGTTGACTTTTTTGTGAATTTCCTTTAGAGAATTTGATTACTGTCTTCTGGAATAATGCTATAACAATGAAATCCTTACATTGTGGTTTATTATTTGAAGATTCTTTTAATAGGCTTATGGAAATTGATTCAAATAAACTTAGAAGCAAAATAAAATCACATACACAAAAAAATCCATTAGCTCTTTAATACTTAAAATCCAACTTAGAAAAAAATTCCAGTTGAAAAAATCCTAGGTGTGTAATTACTTATTCCTCCTCAAACCTAAAATAAAATATATAAAGTGTGGCCTAGATATTTCTCTGCCTTTGGCGGCATCTTTTAACTCCACACTGCTGGCCTAGTGTTCACTGGATTTTTCTTAAAGATATTTTTTAAGGAGTCATTTATGTTCTTCACATAATTTGCAGGCTCATGGCACTTGCAATCAGTTCTCAGAATGCTTGTTGCAGACAAGATGCAGTAGTAATATTGTTTAGTTTTACCTTTTGTTTTTAAACAGAATGAAACATGTAGAAGAAAACAACCACTTCAATTGATTAGACATTCCATAGCAATCTTAATTTCCTTCAACATTTGTTTTCTATCTCCTGGGAAGTGTACGACTGTGTTTGCGGCATTAGCCTCTCCACTGTTTGTGAACGCTGAGGCTCCCTCCCCAAAAATTAATTTTTGTTTTATCAGCTCCTCTACTTTTGCTGTCAATAAATTATCTCTTCCATTTCTCTGAGGGTCTGACCTCTTGCCCTTCCTACAGTTGAAAAATGTTGTTTTATTTATATTTATCATCTTTACAATTTTCCCTTTATTTGCCACCTTTCCTTTCTTATCATTTTGTACTCCCTGACTTTATTTTACAATCTTCCACATCCTGTTTTGAATCTCATACAACTTACCCTGCATATTGCTCTTCCTTATTCCTGATTATTTTTGCATTTTCTTGTTCATACTAATTGGCTCTATTTTTATTTCCAGTATATTTATTACTAAATGGCATTCATTGCCTTTGGGCATACATTAATTTATCTTTCAGGATTTTCCATTTGCTCTCTGTGTCTTTTCTTTATATATTTCTTTTTGCAACCTCCATTTCACTTCACTTTTCTCATATGTGTTGTATTATTTTTGTTGTTACTTTTTTAATATGCCTTCATATCTGTAATTCATGCTTCATGTATTATTAGGAGGGTTTATAAAATAAACTACTGTATGTTTGTCACAAATGGCATTAATTTGAATTGTCTAAAAATAGGTTTGGATTCACTGTACTGCAATTTGCCAGCCACCTTCTTTACAGCCATATTACGGGGCTTAACTAAATAAATAATTAGAAGCTAATTTTGCAAATTAAAATGACTGCAGATATTTTAATTTATGGTCCTGAGGTCAGAAAAGGGGAGTTTGCTGAAAGATAAATGAACAAAATGCAAAACTTACTTTAAGAGAGATATGTTTAGACCTTTTGAGGTATTTAACTGATAAGAAAGTGATGTGTATATGCTAATGCCATTAATCTTCACATTTTTCTATGCCTTCATGCATGTAATAAGAACACATTTAAAACCAGATACACCTTCTTCAAGAAAACCTTTGAAAAGCACAAAACTGAGGCCAATAAAAATGTACCAAATAAATTGCAGTCCAATGTGAACAGTATTATAAGTTAAATAGCAGTGTACTTAGCATGTTATTGGAGCAATGAGATATGAAGAGTGTCTTAGAAGACTCCCTAGAGCAAATAACATTTCATCTGAGTATCAGAGAATCATATACACATTGCCACCTGAAGATAAGGGAAAGGGAGTGTTCAGAGACATTTTTCCATGCCATAATTGAAAGGTAAGATTTAACAGGAAGAGTGGCAGGAAGTGAGAGGAAAAATAATAGTATGTTTCACTGAGAAATTTGGAATTTTCCTGTGGTTCAGTGGTTGTCATTGGAGATTTTAAGCAGACAAGTGACGTGATCAGATGTGATTTTGGAAAGAGAACGTTAGTAGATGTGAGGGGACTGGACTGGAGGCACCACGGCCACTTAGAGTGGTAAAATGATAATATTGATGAGGGCACAAACTAAGGCAGAAACTGAAGGAATAATCGCAAGATACATGAGAGTCATTAAAAGGCTCAATCAAGAGAACTTGAGGACACTTCCGCACAGGGGCAGGAGAAAGCAAGTGAGAGGCAAGTGGAAAGCAATTTCCATAGAATTCAGGACCACCCACTTAATTCAAATTAGAAAAATAGAGCTTTGAAATGATCGCATATTAAGTCCAATTTCCTGCATATAGGTTCTCCAGTTTGCATTGACTATTTAGTTCACTACGACCTTATGACAATAGTTAATGAATTATGATTAACAGTTGAATAAATGAAATGTAGAGTCAATGGAGAAGATAAAAATAACTAAATATTGGATTAATACTTTCTTTATTGCATAAATGAATAGTGACACCAGACTTCCTAACGTGCAGCAAGGGAGCCCAAAAAACAATAAAAAAGTATTGCACAGACATTCATGCAAAATGAACACTGATGGTAGTAAATTCTAAAAATGGCAGAATTTGGTTTTAAATCAAATGCAATTTCCACATTTGCATACTGTGTAAGAAAGCATCTTATAACTATGTTCATAGTATATTGTTCAGCTCATTTCCATAATCTAATTCCGTGATACTTATGCTCTTCAAATAGTATTCACTGATCATATTTTATCTCTTCTTTATCCTAAATTGTGGTTCTGTGAACTATAGACCACATCAGAGAAAGATTGTAAATACCGTAAATATTATGCCAATTTTCCCTTAAAATGGCAAATTATATAAAATTTATTTTCTGCTTTTTCTTACAAGAACCAAAACTAGACAAACCTTCAAGCCTAAAAATACATTTGAATACCTTTTAATTCCATAGTATGTGATTTTTAAAAATCCCTGTTTATTAAAAAATAATAATTTTGAGAAGGCAATCATGTAATGGAAAGCTATTGATTTTAAACAGACCTCAGTTTGCTCAACTTTCTCATCCAAACTTCCAAAATTTCCAATATAATTTCAGGTTGAATTTTTAGTAAGTAATGTAGGTATTTAGTAAGTAATGTAGATATAATATACTATCTATTCCAGCTATATTAATATATTGTGATATATTGAGACCATATTGGGGGCAAGGTATTCTACCAGGCACTTTGCAGAGACTATTTCATGTAATACAACAAGCTTTCAGAGAAAATAGGCTTATTATTACCATTATTATTACCTTTTATTAATTTATTTACCAGAAATTGAATGTCATTATGCTGTCATAATGTGGCATTACCACTATTATTTTGAGCACAGTAATAAGTAAATAGGGAGTAGGTCTTAAATGAAACAGTTCCTATTTGGTGCAAAAGAACTACATCACTTTTTGGGTGTTATGCACCCAAAAAGTGAACTGTATGAACCTAAAGAATAATAACACAAACCTTAAACAACAAACAGAAACTGTGCAAAGATACCAATTTCCTCCAGATATATTTAGCTTGTGTTTTTTCCTTCATGCCAAAATTTAAAAAAAAACAACAAAAAACTGAATTTCATCAATGACTATGATTCTTGCGTGTCTTGCTTTTTCATTTCTCCAGCCCACTTCAATAGTTCTATTGTATCAAAAATCATAGTGATTATAACTGTATATACTTAGAGCTTTTGTAATTATTTAATTTAGCTGTGATGTCTTATGAAAAAAATAATTAGAAATAACATCTTCTGTGTCATTTCTGAAATTATTCTGTTATATTTGTTCAATAGTAGTTAGAAATCTTGACTCTGACGAGTATCTACCAAAAGGGACTTGAGTCTGTTCTACCTATATCCGCAAGCATACCTCCTAGGTACCCAAGCAACTTCATGTTTCTTTTCCCAGTGGAGGTGTGTGATATTTGAAGGATATTTGCATTTCCTTCTTTTATTCTTCTCTCTTCTATGGGATCCTGTAAACACATGTGAAAAGTTTAATGTTTAGTTTTTTCATGTTTCATATGATTATGTAAGAGAGGAGAGGCCTTGTTTGCTTAATCATTACTTTTTTTCCCCTTTGAATGTCTTGGCCCAAAGTGACTATCAGCAGAGCTGCATAATGTCCCCTGCCAAATTTGAGGGAATAGGTTGTTGGGCTTTTTGGTTTGTTTTCACTTATTGTTGTTCGTTGTGGTTATTATTTTGGCTCTATAGAAACCTATTTTAGGTCTGCTTTTGATAAGGAGTATTATTGGATGTAGAAAGTAATTCAAATATTGTTGGCAAGATAAATTTCTGAAGGATATGTAACAATAAGGGCAAGTTGTTGAGGACCTCTTCTCCAACACTGAGAAAAGAATTTTGTACATTACTCAGTATAGTACTCTCTAGAGTTTTTGCATGAGACTCCAAGCTGGCATATCCTCTCGCGCTCTCTCTCTCTCTCTCTCTCTCTCTCTCTCTCCCCCCCATCCCTCCCTCCCTGTTTATCTAGCCGTCCATCCATCTATCTGTCCATCTCTATGTCTCTGTCTCTGTCTCTCTCTGCACACACATGCACACTCATGCACACACAAATATGGCAGACATGAATACATTGAGAATATATACATACAGCTTAAGTTTGGTTTGGTTTGATTTGGTTTGGTAGCAACTCTGGCACTGAGCCAAGTGATCCTTTTTTTTTTTTTTTTTCAAGGCTAGTTTGTTGACCTGTTTGAGAAATTTCTCCTTGATTGAAACATGGCATTTTAACCAGTGTTATACTCTGCTGACTACTTTTGTTATAAATTCTGATGGCCTGCTCTTAAACAAACATTTATCTGTGTGCTACCAGAACATAAGACCTCAGTGAAAGTTTCCAATTTGTGTATCCTATTACCACGAATGAACTCAGAAGCGACTTAATGGTTTATTCCTTAACCCAAACAGTTAATTTTATTCCTTTCACTTTTAGAAAAATATCATTAATTTCTCAAGAATAGGGACCAAGTATTCCGTTTCACCAATGTCACCACAGCTTCTAATTATCAACTCATGTATGTGTATGTGCATTTAAATAAACTTGAATTTCAAAACTGCTTTTAGACAAATTAAGATGAACCAAAGAAATAATGAAGATACCACATTAATGTGGGCTTTTTGGTAAATTTGTGTCAGATTATACATTCCAAATGGACCTGGGAATTATCATATTGTTGTGGAAGTTTAGAAAATTCTTTCTTTACCATTTTTTTACACAGTTTCACTAAGAATTTGATGCATGATATGCATACTGCCTTAGGGAACATTTCATATAAATAATTTATTTTAAATTGTGAAATTCCTGAAGCTCATTCATGGGCCTCCTTAGAGTATTTGATTCCAATGTTATATCAGGAATTTATTTATTAAATTCCTATCGTATGCTTAAGAAGCTTTGAAAAGTTTGGGCACGAAAATAGATGACATGTTCTCAATATTAAAGAATACTATAGTGAGGGAGACACAATTGAGCAAATAATTCCATTAAAAAATGATAGAAAAATAGCACATACTTACATGGTATTTACTGTATGTCAGACAATTTTATAACCCCTTTTATTCATCTGGTCCTCAGGACCTTATTAGTTAGGTACTGCTATTAGCCCCATTTCGTAGATGAGGAAATTGAGGCACAGAGAGGTAATGAAACTTGCCCAAGATTGCACAAGTACTAAGTGACAGAACCAGAATTCAAAATTAGGTTCTGTGTTTCAAGAATCCATGTACTTAACTATTATTAATACATATGCTTTCTCATAAAATTTTAACAGAATTGTGAAGCAACATGAGATGGCAAGATGAAAGAGCAATTGCTTTTGTTGGTAATCTAGGAAAAGTCTAAGAGAAGGACGTCAAATTTGAGTTAGGCATTGAAGGATTAGAAAAGATGTGTGGTACCTAGGTTGGTCTATCTTCTCACTAAATAAAAATACGATTTACCATGCTTAGTTTAATATTAATAAAATTCTATGTTTCCTAATGAAAGAATAATACATAATTATGATTGAGTTACTCACAAATAAGAAATCCCAAATGGATGAAATATTCTTTGGACCTAGCAAAGCTTCAGAACTATTTTACTGGGATTAAACTGTTATTAGAATTATGGTTAACTCTGAAAAATAGGTCCATAACAATAAATCCCAAATGTAGTATATCTGCGAGGTAAAATTATCCTGTTACTCACATATAACTAGATTTGTAACTTTGTTACTTTTCAAACAGTTGGCAAAGGGCACTGAAAAGTAAGTGGATGAAAGCCATTATAATGGGTGAAATAAAATCCAGTGGGTAAGAAAGAACATATTTCCTAAAAGGGAACATATTGCTCATTTCCTAGTTTAAAAAAAATGGGATAAAAAAATACCGTAGGTGGATTATGAGATGTTGTTATTGGAATGTGCCACTTTCACCTAGAGCTACCCTATTTGCCATTGTTAGTTGATAGATGCTTATTCTTGCCAACTTCCCACACCCCTTCTTCCCCAATACTGCCCCACCCAGGCTGATCCTGTCTGAGACAAGCCATTCTTTGATTCTTCTTTGGGTTATGAGAGTTAACTTTTACTCCTCACTACTAGGAAATCCACCCTGTGGCCATAGTTGGTATTTATTCAAAGAATTGTTCTCCCCCACCAGACTAGAGACTCCTCCAGGGCAGGTACAATTTATTTTCCATTTTGTAATCTCAAAATTTAACACTGTTAACAAATACGTGCCAAAATAATTGATCATAAAAGGGAGAATAAATGAATAGATAAAGGTCATCACACAACTTAACTTTGAGAAGGAATCACCAAAGGGATCTGAAACTGTGAAATAAAGCAATGAATAAACAACAGGTTAGAGAGAAAGGAAATTTGGCTGGATACATTGATCACAGATGTGGGCCTTAAAATATATTCTAAGTTTTTTTCTAATATGACAGGTGCTGGTACATGACACAGGTTATGTTTTTAAAAAGCAAATTCTTCTTTAATTTTAAGGTTAACATTCAGTGAGGTCATACTAAAATGTGTGTGTTACTACTAATAATTGTATTACTAACATCTTTCTAGAATCAGAACTCTCTGCCTACTGATCTGTGGAAATGTCACTGGCCTCTCCTCCTCTTTTCAGCTCTCATCCTGCCATTCCTCCCCAGAGCCCTATTAAATGTAAATTTCCCAAATTCTTTTCTGTGACTTTTATGGCCTGAAAGTAAGTAATCTGATTAGTGATGAAAATTCAGAACAACATAGCGCAAGTACCCTGGGAATCAGAGTTCTGCCAAGCACTTATGAGCTAAGAAAAATATACTCTCTTGCACATATGGAATGTTGGCAAGGGAAGGGGGGTAGGAACCGTGCAGCTCACTAGGTGTTAGAACAACAGTGCAAGAGTATCCAGTGGTGACATATAAAAAGACATGGCCTCCCTGAGAGCTCCAGTGATTTAGAAATGAAATCTTAGACTTCCTTGTGAAAGTTGAAGATGCTGTTGCTTTACAAAAGAATCAATATTGCATAGATTTAAGGTAAAGAGAGTAAACCCACTGACTGCCATGGTTAAATGTTCTTGCTGAAAACCTCTATCAATACTATGGCTCTAAAGAGTTCATTCTGGAAGCCAAGAGCAGGGAAACACCAACTGAGAACTCAACTACTTCAAACATCCATTAAATGGATTTTACTTTTCTTGGTGATGGGTGCTTAGAGATAGGAGAGTTTCGGAGAAGAGCAAGCCCTCTTTAAAGAAAAAGTGGCAAATGACAAGAGAACAAGCTCACATTTTTAAATGTATGATGCAAAGAGAAAAACAAACACACATATCTAGAATGACCCAAAGAAATACGCATTCTTTGTTATCCCTGACACCTTCAACCTCCACATTGCCCATGGGTTACAACCAGAACTGATGTTTAGAATTGTGACTGTTAGGTACTGTAAGACTCCCAGCATTACAGATAAAATTCATTATGCAAACCTTCAGAATAGTAAAAGTGGATGGAGAAATTAACTAAAATATTTTTAAGATAGATTTAAATTACAAAGACAAAAAAGCAAAGAATTTTTTATTCATCCTGAACTGACCAGGAAAATTAACCAAAATTCCTCATTATGAAAACATGCTATATAATTTGTGTTATATTAACTTGGGTTTTACTTACCTTTGGCTGTTTATAGCCTGTCAATGACAGTATTTCCTGAACAATGTACAAGTTTGTCACTGATAGAATTCTTTTATTGAGGCCTACTCTGTTTTGCTTGTGTAAGGTTGGTATAGGGAACAAAGCTTCCAAAATCAGGATACTGACCATAAGGAAGGCTTTCTATACCATGGGCTAAAAATATTTACTTTTTATTAATTTCAGATATGTATATGGTAAGATTTAGAACACATAGAATAAAATTCAGAAATTAACATGTATGATGGAGATTAACACTAAACATTAGAAAATCTAATCTTAATTAGATTTCTTTTAAATGGTATACCGTAGGAATCTGTCATTAATATCATAATATTTTGATATTTCTATTTAATATTTTAATTAAATTAATATTTTAAATTTCTTCCTACTTTCTTCTAGCTATCAGTTTCTCATTTTTATATTTCCTTTTGAGCCTTTAAAAAAAGATAAACCTGATCTTAGCCCTGGTTGAATATTTTGAGATGTTGATTACTTAATTTCATAAAACATACTTTTCCATTCTTCAAAAGTATCCTTTCTTTGCTTTTTAGATTATACGTATATGCATAAATGCCAGATTGTCAAACTCTAATACTTGTTTTGGATTGTTGATAATAGTAAATACTTTCCTGTAATCCCTTTTAAATATTTTGCTCTGTAAGTAGTAAACAAGAACATCAATCCATTTGCCTCACATTAAAATGAGACTTTGCTCCCTTATTGAGGAAGTGCAAGTTTTGGATTTCATTTACAAATGGCAAATATGTAACCGCTTTCACCAACATCTACTAAGGTTTTCAAAGACAAAATAATAAAATGTACCTTAATATATTTGAGTAAAATTGTAATCCTATGAAGAATAAATACTTTTTAAAATATACAGCCAATGCTTACCTAATGAAGTTGTATACCATACAATAGAATATTAAAGTAGGAAAAAACTTTAGTGACCATTTATTCTAGTTTCTTGTTCCAATTAACATACATTTTTAGGGGGAAAAAGCCTCTTTCTAGAAAATTGAAGAACAAAAAATTGCTAGCATATCTTCAGTGATTTTATTCTTTATATGATTAGAAAAAATACTATTTAGAATACATAATTATTTCAGAAAAATTGGAAAAGAGAAAAAAAGTACAAATAACAGTTCCCAAAGTACCTATTATTAAACATATTGCATAATAGAGTTACACATCATATTTCTACATTTTTCCTTGCATGTATATTTTAATTTTATAAATTATTAATATAGATACTTTTGTTTTCTGATTTTTTTCGCTAAATTTAGAATGTAAAAGTTCCAAGTCATTAAATATTTTTTGAAAAATAATTCAATGGCTCCATAGTTTTATAATAAATTTAATATTGCAAATACAATGTTAAAAGTTTCAGTTATAGTTTTTTAATATTAATTTATAGCAATAAATTAACAAGGTGTTAGTAAAAATATTATAGAACATATGCCTTTTATGTTTATGATTTTAGTACATATCAGTTTTTTAAAGATATTTCAGTCTTCTCAGTGCATTTCTCAAAGGTTAATTCCTTGAATGATGTTTATATATAGCCTTTTTTATAAATACTTTAAATCTCTCTCATACTCTTTCACCTCACAACAAATATACAAAAAATTATCTCCAGTTAAACATTAATAGTTTATTTAATATACCAAATATGTCATAGTACTTAATGAATATGTAACCCTAGCTGTAGAAATAGCCTTTGGAGATAAATGCAGAAAGGAAAATAAACAAACCTGTTTACTGAGATTTATCAGAACATCGAAGTTTCCTCCCACCGTAGTCCTGGACGTGTGACTTTGGGAGATACGTTTCAATTCAGTAAAGCAGGTGATCTAATAATAGTGACTAATGTGATTAGCACCTGTGAAAATAAAGCACAATTTCAAAGACATTTTTAAAGTAACTTGCAGGTGGTTGGAAGTTCAAAGCCATTCTTAAGTCCGGAGATATGAAATAGCTTATTAAACAAATATTAAAGTATTTCTAAAACTTTAAGAAATAAAGACACTTTTCTATAAATCTTTTCTAGTGTTGAGGCTAATGTTATGTATCCATGTTACCTCTTGGCATATTGGGGCCAATTCCAAGTTATTTATCCAAAATAGTAATGCACTGGATCAAACCCATTATCCTTCCTGTTCTGAATTCTTTGATAACAATGGTAGTTTATAAGAGAGTCGTAGTCACCCTTAACGCCTTAGAGAAAAGGGTATACTCAAAACAAAAATCAATGGAAACCTCAAATCACTCAAGAGTATCCTTTTAGCTAGCTATTTCAACATCTTCCTATACACCACCCTCTACCCGTTCTGCTAAAAATAGAAACATTGATTGATGTGTTTTATCTCCTTACCCCTCCACTGCCACCCTCTAGCAGAGATTCTAGAGTGAGAAGAAATGCCCTACAGTCAGGTTGCTTAAGGGAAATAGAGAAGTCAAGGACTTGAGTTACATCCACAAACTGGATAATCAATCTCTGAAGTATTGAACGTTGACTGTACAGGAGAATATAGTAGATTAATGTTACAGTTTGTAAGTTGAAGAATTTAAAATATTGAAGGGATTGAGTGGACTATTTGGTGGTACTTATGATGAACCTTGGAACAGCAAAGTATTTTTGGAGTTTTGAAGTTTTGCACTATGAAGTTTGGAATGGGGATTTCAAAAATTTCCAAGTTGAACACTTCCAATGATGTGTTGTCAAAGTTTAACTTTGAGACATATGTTGATTAAAAGCAGAGATGACTGATCATCTCATGTATATACAGGTCTCCCACGTACATGACTAAACTAAATATAGGAGTGAGGGTTGTGCTCAACCTGATGAGTAAATCATCCTCCAAGTACATGTTCTGCCTGCTGGTGTTGGTCGCTGTTACAGCTGGATTCATAGTGAAAGGATCCACACTGACCATAACACTTCATATGTGTAGTCAGCTTCATTGTGCCATAGTTCACACAACTCTTTGTTTTCCCGAAAAACAATCTGAAGTTCCTAATATGAGCTTTCATTGTTTTTGTCTTCTACAAAGATGTACTGTCAACTTTAGAGAGGAATGAACAATCAAAATTGTTTTAAAAATTAAATTGAAAATGAAGGAATCCAGAATAATGAG
The DNA here is from genome assembly GCA_004363605.1 of Indri indri. Lineage (NCBI taxonomy): Eukaryota > Metazoa > Chordata > Mammalia > Primates > Indriidae > Indri > Indri indri. Next base: position 24,007 of record RJWJ010003199.1, on the reverse strand, counting down.
ATTTGCCTCTTTGGAATAAACAAATGCATTTCAAAATGCTTAAGTAGAAAAAAAGGAATGGCTATATTTTTTCAAAGAAAAAGTGAAGGAAGCCTATATGAATAGGTAAATTTTAAAGAGGTTCTTATTCAACATCCATTAGATAGATAATTATTGTGCAGGAACTGGATGCTCATTTGCAAAGCTCAAAATATGCAGTGGAATAGAACAAGAACAAAATTGCCCATTTCTGTAAGTACCTACTTTATGTATAGCATTACACTAGGCACTTTGCAAAGAAAATGGTGAAGGAATGAATGAAGATGAATACATCAGACCTGTGGTTATAGCCCTCAAGCAGATCTAATCTAATTGGAGAATTGAGTATGCATCTGATAGTGTAAACAAAACAGATTAAGTAGATTAATAAGGAATACTAATATATTATAATATGTCAGTATTCTGCTTCTTATAGTCTCCTACTTAATCTACTCTGTTTAAAGTAACAATGTAGTACAGTAGAAAGAATATTCTGTGGTTTCCATTCCTGGCTCTGTTAAATTTGGGCTGATCATGGGCAAATGACTTAAAAATAAGAATAATAGCTACCACTGATTTGATTGCCTGGGTGCTTTACATAAATTTTTTTGTTCAATCCTCACATCAACCTTATGATGTCAGTATCATTGTGACAATACAAGTAACCATAAGTCCAGTGTGTCAGAGATAGTCTGCTTTAGGCCTGTTGTACCAGCATACTGATTATTAGTGTCCTTTTTTTACCCTTAAGAGTTTCCCAGTTTGAATGAAAGTTAAATTGTCTCCATTTCATGAGAAATTTGATAGTCATACTCTAGCAAGTAGTGGAAGCAGATTTGATCCAAGGCCGTTGATGGCTAAAGCCCATATGTATTAGCACTCTATATGTTCCCTCTGGTGAAATTGTTCCCCTGCTTCCTTGTGTATAAATAAAAGGAAGCCTTTAAAGTAAATGATTTCCAGGATTTTTTTCATCTCTAAATTCTAAGACTCCAACTACAAAGAGACAAATATGTAGGCTCATGATGCTGAGATACAAACTTTACACCAGTGTTCACAGACAAAATTGGGAAACAATGAAGGGAGACAGAATGGAAAATGTAAAACATCATCTAATTCATAATAAAAGTGCATCTCCGAATACATAAAGAAACCAACAACACCTAGCAATGTGCATGGCTGATAACCCTTGAGTATTAAAGGGAAGCTGTATCTTTGTGTGTGGATGATATGTTAAAAGCCATGAAATAATGTGACATCATGGCCCTCACATTTTGAAAATACTTGAATACTGGTTAAAGTAGTTTGCAGTTATTTAAAATAAGTCTAGTTGTTGTGTTCAAACAAGTCTACTTGCATGTATTTTAAAACAAGTCTGTCTGAGTGAGGTCTTCTTTCAAATTCTTTATTTTTCCGAGTATTATATTGCTCCAAAGAGTTGTTTGGCTCTGCTGTGATTTGAAGGTGCACTTTAGATTTAAATTCTCCCTAGATGATTATATTTTCCTGGGGAATGTTGATGCATTCCCGCCAGCTTTGACTTCTCATATTCCCTTCTTTACCCTCATCTTATTGGATGCCTGCCATCAATATTAAATTGTCTTAATCCTGATTTTTCCACCTATTGCTGCTTTTGCAGTTGGCGCTGATTCTTTTGCCCCTTGAAAGGTACTTGTGTGGCAAGACTGAAAAAAAAATTGGCAGTTGCTGTCAGGGTTAATGTAGAAAAATAAATCTCTTATATTGCCAGTTTGGATTTACTTTTCATTTTTAATGGCCCCAACAGATGTTGGAGGATTCCTCCACTTCCTGCATACTTCCATTTTTACAGCTGGTACTGCTTGACTGGTTCTTGACTTTGGGGGAGCAGTTCCTGGGTGTTTACACATTGATTTACAGGCACCCTCTCAGTATAGACTATGACCATCCTCTTGTTTTCCTTCACGATTTTCCCTGAAACTGACTGACGTCACTGTCAACGCAGCCGGTCCCCAAGTCTCTCTATCCCAGCGTTTCCTAGCAATTGATTTTTTCTCCACTGTGCGGCATTCCGAAATGTTTGGTATGTTAAATTAAAAACAAAAAAACATAAAGCGGAGGGGGTACAAACAAGTGGTGATTTTCAAACCTAGCAAATCAGTCTATTTTTTTTTTTTATTGGTATCTCCCTTTATAGCTTTTTCTCATTTTTTTCAAAAGTACTCATCACAATTTGCATGTAGGAGGTTCACTTCTTTTGGAACTTTTTCTTTCCCTCCTTCCATCCTTCCCTTTCTTCCTCCCTCCTTTCCTTTCTTTTTTCCTTCCTGATACTAGCCTCAGTGGCACTAGCTTTCAACTCTACTAGTTTCCTAGGGCTACCATGTAACAAAGTACCACACAAACTGGTGGCTTAAAACAACAGCAACTTCTTGTCTCACTCTTCAGGAGGCTAGAAGTCTGCAGTCAAGGTGTCTCCAGGGCCACGCTCCCTCTGAAACCGGAAGAAATCTTTCTTCACCCCTTCTGGTTCCCGGTGGCGAGCTAGCAATCTTTGACATTCCTTGGCGTGCAGCTGCGTAACTCAAATCTCTGCCTTCACTGTCACGTGGCATCCTCCCTGTGTGTCTTCACATCTTGTTCTCTCTGAGCATGTCTGTCTCTGTGTCCAAATTTCCCCTTTTTATAAGGACACCGATCATATTGGGTTAGGCCCCCTGAATGACCTCATTTTAACTTGATGACCTCAGTAAAGACTCTATACCCAAATCAGGTCACATTCTGAGGTAGCGGGGCTTAGGGCTTCAACATATCTTTTCTTGGGAGGACAGAATTCAACCCATAACACCAACTAAGAACAGAATTTTCCTCACTCTTGCTTCCAAAAGAAATGTTGACAGCTTTTAGCAATTGGGAGGATCCCGTGAGGCTGAAAGTGCCAGCGCCGGCTGCTGTCTTGTCTGTGACTTTTCTGTGCTGTTCACTTGCTCTCTTGGTTTGAGAGTTCCCGTAGGAAAGGCAGAATCAGATGCAAAACATTCATTAAACAGCATTTGCTTAAGCCACTAATTCAAACGACAGCCTTTACAAGTAGCTCTTTAATGTATTGTATAAAATTTGTTTGGTAAACATTCTTACTGGAGAAAAGATAAACTAAGCCATCAAGTATTTTAAGACAGAAAATTATCAAGTATTAGTAATGTCAGCCATGGTTTTATTTTCCTTCTCAAATTATATTACTTAGACATGTATCAAGGTTGCAGAGGATACCAAAAAAGGTTATCAACCCACAAGTTTAATGCCCTGTTCCAGAAATCAATAAAATCATTTTAAACATTTTTGAATTATGCTAGGGATAGGAAAGAGAACACACTTGAAACAAAATCATTTCAAGTCAGAAATATTGAAGTATTTGCCTAAGAAGTCTTCAAAGTTTTCTTCTAATGACAAGTAATTTATGAATGTCATTGTCACCTCTATTAACTTTTCCATTTTCTTCTGGAAAAGTGAGGAAAATAAAACATTTTACTTAAGCAGATTTCTTGGCTCATTTAAATAAGTATAACATGGCAATACTTTTATTTGAATGTATCTTTAATAAAAATTAGAAGTAGCTATCAATAAATAAAATACTCTTGAGGTTACTAATAAAATTAAAATGTTTTATTGTCAAAAAAGAATTATATTTCTAAATATTCTATTGTTAATAATGCTGTTATAAACCTATGGCAAATCCAAATTGTTTCTCTTGGAAGTACTTTCTTAAAAGTAATTATGCCAAGTATGGAAACAAAATAATTTGTGTCACATATTCTATATTAAGCAATATCCTTGCAGTTCTCAAGCAATTATTCGGTGTGTTGATTTGATTTAAACTTTTTTTAAAAAGTCGATTCAGGAAACTGTAGAGGGAAAAAACAGTTAAGCCAGTTGTTCAGACAAAACCAGTAATTATGTGCCTAAATTATTTTGCTTCCTAATTCATTTGCTTTGACATCACGCAGACCTAGTCTTACATATGGTAGCTGGTACTAGACCACAAGGGTGTTATTCAGTGAATTACTAAACAAGTTACATTGGGAAAATCTGATGAAATCAGGATTCTAAAGGCAGGACTTACGAAATGAGGTTTTGAAGGGAATGATGAAATCTTTACAGCAGCATTAAAGAAAGAAATAGCTATTGGAGAGAAAACTAAAATTGACAGTCACCTGCATATTTTTCTTGGGGCCACCTGGAAAATCCTTGCCTTCCTCATCAGACAAAAGAAAAGTCATCATTAGGCTCCCGGGGGTAACCCAACCTTGCAGATGACTATTCCTCCATTTGGAAATAGTTTTACTGTATGTAAATGAAAAATACTCTTAAGAGTTTTATTTTAAAATTTTATTTAAAAAGTCTCAGGACATTTAAACACACGCCTGTTGATTTTTTTCTTTTTGTTGATTTTTCACGGAGTTGATGGAGATAAAAGATCAGCCTGGCAGCTTGCTGGCATGGAACTGGAGTGTTTAGGGTTTGTTTTGCCTTTTTGCAAGATTGGTCCACAAGAACTTTAAGAGGAGAAAAAGACGATGCAAATTAAATACGTTAGAAACGTATGTCCCATCTGTTTTTATTTCATTTTTAGAATAAGGTTTTCATACCTTCTTTTATTTTTATATTCTATGATACCACACTATAATGTTGGCCACCTCAGAGACAAACTAAATTAGCTATCCTGACCATATGGAAAGGAAAAGCTTTACCAGCTAAAGAAACAAATTTAACTTAGGCAAAAAGGCCTATGTGTTTTAGAGTTAAAAAAAAAATGTTGCTAAGTACATAGTAGGGGAATGTAACCCACCTGCATAAGTAAAATTTGAAAGGAGATTTGGATATTCAAAATAGCTGTCTCTTTTCTTGGCGTCATTCAGGAATCACCCGTATTTGAAGTGTCCTTCTGTTGTATGGTATCATTTGGATATATTTGTAAGTAAACTCACAAAGACATGAAGGCCCCCTGAAAGGCCATCATTCCTGCCTCTGCCGCCGAGAAGAATTAATCCTAACCTGTCTAGGCTTACCTTATCCCATTATGAAAAAAGCTTCAGCACACTTCAGAGAAGAAAACTTTTCCCCTAATATCTTTTCTTTGGAAAAGTGAATAAAACATGCCTTTATAGAAAAAGATATTTTATTTCATTCTACAAATGCCAATAGTGTCAAGCACTTGAGAGAAGCCCTAGGCTACCATTTTATTTTACCTGGAGAGAAGCTTCTCATAAATTCACCATGTAAAATTGATGACTGCTTCAGAAATCTACCAATGTTAGGTTTTCATATAAACCACAATGAGGGAACAGAGCTTGCAGAAGTCAAGCATACGTTTTCTAACCACACAAAGAATAGAGGAGGGTCTGCCCGATCCAGGGCCAGTTTGGGTTGACATGTGCAGTTATTTACAGTGATTGAGAACATCGGGTTTTATGCACAACCCAAGATGACAAGATAAATAGATGAGCAGAGAATCTTCAACTAAAAGAAAGTCAACCGAAGTGTTTTCTGTTACCTGACTGTAACTCTCAGCACAAGGCCACTCAACTTTTGGAATGCCGAAGTTAAAATACGCTTTATTTTATCAAAATAATAGCTTAACTTATAGGTGAAGGCATACATTTTGAGAATTTTTCTATAGACATTGGAAAGGCTTTTTTTTCTGGACGCTTCTACCAATAGGAATTTCACCAAAGTTGCTACCAATTACTAAAATTACCTGAATGTATTCAAGATGTGTCTCCATATTTTTTTTGGACTAAGGGAGATGGAATTACAGTAATAGTTCCCTTTCCTAAATCATCGGACACTCAGTGTAACCCCTATCTACTATGTAAGATAACTTTCTTTCTTACTGTCAGACACCAAACTAGTAGTTTTGAATTACCCTATAATTCTCCTAAACTAAAGCCATTTATTTGTATGAAATGAAATGAACTGATTAAGCAAATGTAATTTTGGTTTATAAAATGTGGATATCTTAGGTAAATATTGATCTTTTTTAAGGTTTTTCAATTCATATTTATATTAATATTAAGATAACCAGAGGAAACAAAACTATAAGACCACTTAAAGGACCAGCACAGCCTCCAGTGGTCATGTTTGACAGTAGAACATAGTGCTAATGCTCTCAACTACATAAATAAATACTTCCTCTCTATTGTTCCTTGGGACTCCTTAATGTTGATATTCAACTCTAATCATTGTCATAGTCCAGTTTATGGCCAAGCATAAAAAATGAATGGTTTCCTTAAAACATACATGATGTAATTCACATTATCGATGAAGAGAGGAAGTGCAGATGAATTCCACTTGAGGTGTATTACAGCTTGAAACCACTCAGCCACCAATACAGAGTAGATAGATCATCTGTGTATTTCCAGGTGGGATATTGTAAACTTGACAAAAAAGTGATCATGGGTTTTTCCAAGGAAAAAACTGTTAATATTCTAAATATATATGGCCCAATTCGCTATTTTTACTCTGAGCTAGTAAAATGAGCCTTATATCCAAAAAGAGGTTTATTTGTTTAATTTAGAGCTTGTTTTGTAGTTAAAAAATTAAATTTTTTGCAAAGGCCAGTGCAAGAAAAAAAAGGAGAAAATACAACTTGTCTTGGATTAAAAGGAGGATAAAAATCAATGCCTACTGAAGACTCACTTTGAGAAGAGAAAATGTAAACAAATATTAATACTAGGCCTTTCAGATAAGACAAAACTCATAAATAGTTGGATGGAGTAGACTGAGGTTGGTCCTTGTAAATTATTTTGTGTACACAATAAAAGGCCAATAGCACGTGTGTGCACCCGCACACACGCACACGCAATGGTGGAACATCTGCTTGTGCAGGAATTCATCTTTGTTCAAAAGGGTCAGGTTAACTTATAACATTCTATAAAGAGTATCTGTTTCAGAGCACAAACATATATAACTAAGCACATATATAACAAAGCACAAGCATGCATAACAACCACACTATTTTGACATATAATATTTTTATCACAAATAGTTATAAAACATGAATCTATAGGGGAACAAAGATGAAAAAGAGTCAACATGGGGATTGCACATTTTGTGATAGTGGAAGTTCACTGATTCTACTAAAGGAATTTAGGAACATTGATGAATGTTGAATGAAAGTAATTTTTATCTGATACCCATTAATGGGGGGCAACAATTTAGAACAATTAAACAGGATGTGTAAGTGTCCCAACTCAGGAATCTCCTTCACATTTGTCGTCACATCTTATCTTTGTTGAGTGAACTATTTAAAAGAATAAAGATTAGATGGCAATAATATTGATGACATAAATACCAATTACTGACAACACACTATGGACCAGACCCTGTTCCATGCTCTTTACTTTTAATACCCAACAGAATTCATAAAATAAGTTGGCATTTTATTATCGATATTTTACAGATGAAGAAACAATTACACAGAGCAGGTAGAGAATTTAGCTAAGCATATATAGCTACTACACTGCTAATTACCAGGTATGAACCAGGCACTGTACTAGGTCATATGGATTAAAAAAAATAGAATGTAGTATTGACTCTTAAATGAACTATTGATTCTTATTATAAAAAGTGGGAGAAAAACATATTGTGTTCTTAACTGCTACTCCAAACTCTTGCCTATCCTGGGGTGCAAGACTACACACACACACACACACACACACACACACTCTCTCGCACACTCACACACACACACTTCAGTAGACTCAGAAGATTTCTTAAATGGCCTCATTTAAACACCTCAAAGATTAGCTAATATTTTCCTTTTTCTTTTAAAATGCATTAACTAATGTCAACACTATGCTAAATACTGCTAATATTCCCCTTTTTGGTATGCCTATACTATTATGCACCTGACAGTTGAGTGAGGTACTTACAGGAAAACTTCCATTTGTTTCCAAAATTTTTCACATTATTTGTAGGTATATAAATACATAATTTCATCCAATATTACACGAACCAATGAAATAAGAGTTTTCAAAGAAAGGGAGCTATTGTTTACATGACAACCAAAGTTGAATGCTTTGGAAGACTTGATAAATAAGTTGCTAAAGGAAATTTTTCCAAATTAGATATGGGCAAGACAACTGTAAAATGTTGGAAAAGAAATCTTAAAAATGCAGCAGGATTCTGCACTTAGTTTACTTTGCATGTATCATTGAATTTGCACTCTAAAGAGATAAAAAATAGAAATTATACATGAAACATTACAGTTGGGTTTATGGGAGAGCAATAGTATAAAACCCCAAACTTTGACCTTCATATAAAGAAAGTTTTTGGCCCTATATACACATATTGGCAAGTAAATATGTATATATTTTACATTTATTAATTGGTTTAGGTAGGTATTATGTATGTATAATTCTATAATGATTCCTCACTTAACTTTTTATTAATAAATTTTTTATCAAGTATTGGTCCTAATTGTTTCAGTTAAGAGTATTTTTATGACGATTAGATCTAACTTATGTACTTATTCCATTAATTTGTAATTTAATTGCATGTTCAATGTAGAATGGAAACAATCAGCATTTTCACAAAGTTCAGTGCCATTTTGGAAAAGCTTTTTAAAGGGTTAATTCAATTATGTTATAATAAAGTAAAAACATCTGTATGAATACTTTCAAATTTCTAGTTCATTTTATGACATGCTAAATGGAGAATTTAATTTTTTTTATTTGGTAAACTAGTAGTTTAGGGGGTTTTAAGCTAAGCAGTCCTTTAAAAGTGTCTAAGTGGACTGAAATTCTCCCATATGCCTCAACAATTTCAGCTTTTAAAAGGAATATCTTAGTATTTCTGTTTTTTTATTCCTTTTGCTAAGGCATTTTTTTTTTTTTTTTGCAAATGATATTGAGTATATGTTTATGAAACACAAAAATGGCATGCTTCCGTATCTGGTGCATTTGCTAATAAGCCCAGGTCTGTACCAGATGGGCAGGTGAAAATGTGATTATGAGGTGTGTGGAGATGGCTCCGTCTCTGTAATACATGCCTCTCCGGGTTACTTGTGCGTCTGTTATGTTGGTGAATTCACCTTACAGTTATTCTCAGAGATACTCAAACAGGCAATCTTACACCACAAAAGGTCTATGGAAGAGAAAAAGTTCCCTCCTTTAACATAATCACAATAAATGTTTCATAAGAATCAAGTAAATAAAAACATGTCAGCATATTTCCATGATAGGTTTAGAAGTTTGCTGCTGAAATATTACTTTGCACATCTAGAACGAGACTAAAGTGAGTTTGTTATTTAGTAGGTAAATGCAAAGTGAGGCTTAGGTTGTACCTTTCTGCATCATTCTTTTGGGAAATCCACATGGGGCAGACAAAGCCAAACCCCATCCAGGTGGTTGAATTCCCCACATATTCATTTGGGCTGAAACCTTCAAATGTCAGGTGCCTGGAGAGCTCATTTAATGAAAGGGTTATCTCTGCCAACCAGTCAGTAGTTGATTTTTCTTTTTCACCAGAAGTTGTGAAATATTATTTATGTATGTAGAAGACAGGGGCTTCCTGCCGTTGTTTACTTGTGGGTTTGGGCAAGTTTCCTCCTCTCCAGAAAGCAAGTTTTCCATAAAAGCAACTTTGCAACAGCCCCACTCCTTTTGTTTGATACCCCAGGCAAAAAGCTTTCCATGGCATTGAAATAATTTTCATTTAAAAACCAGGGAGCTCAGATGAACCAGTTCTTTATTGAAAATAGGAAAAAAAAAAAAAAAAAAAAAAAGAGGCAGTAAGGTATCCTTGGTTAACTTTTTAGTTATTTAAAAGTAGCTTGTTGAAGATTGAATATTTCTGTGTTTCACTAGAGCCTTTAAATATAAAAGAGATATGAGACTATATCTGACACCATCAGGCATATTATATTAAAATTTATGAACAACTTCATCAAAAACCACTTTCCCTCTCCTGCATAGAGACAGATTTGTTCTGACATAAACGTTACATGGCTGGTTGCAGCCTCAGATTAATGCGAAGACCCTGGCGATTCCTTTTAGACGTTATTTTATGAAATAATACCTGTCAGCTGCTGCCTGATCCTAGAAAAGGGGGCAGGTTTTCCAGGTCATCTTGCCATCTGTCAGCTAAAGCTCATCTGTCCCTCCACATTACCACCTGATCTGTGCTAACAGCCCTCACGGGGAGGCCTGCTTCATTGGCCCAGTGGGAACCAGGGAAAGAGACTGCGAGAGGACATCACCTGTGATGCTGAGATTTAATTATCGCTGAAGTGATGAAGATGTGCACACAGATTGAAATGCTTTTGAATAAATTCATGGAGCAGGATATGCTCTGCCCCACTCCCGGCTTCCCCCTCCCTTCATTTCCTCTCTCCTTACCCCCGACTCTCAGCCAAGTGTGCTCACTGGTTCCAACAAAAGCTTTCACATCCCCCCGTCGATATTCGCAAGTCCACCCTTGGAAAACACACGCACACGGCGCACATGCGATGCGAGCGCAACTAAACATGCCCGCTAGAGTATCGGCCCAAAGAGAAAGAACAATCCGTGTACTTGCGAGGATGTTTGCCTCCGCCTTTTACAGCAACCCTGATTATTTTCTGCCAAAGTTCCTTGTTATCAAATTTTAAAGCCGTATTGATTGTTGCTGGCTTGAAAATCAAATTTCATTGTGGGGCCAGCTTTTTACCTAGGGTTTTACTCAGCCTGTGGTAACACCAGCGCAGAGTTACCTGGGGTCTCCTGTGGAGAGTTAATGTGAGAGTTCACAGTGGAGGGGGAAGTGTGGTAGAATATAAAAGGTAAAGAAGGGCATAGAGAGCCCCCGGAAACCCGTGTGACTGTGGGCTCCCTCATGCTCTCTGAATCAATACCCTGCACAAAAGTTATTACAGGTCCAGGCCTTTTTCCTTCAAAGCTGCTTAGGCAGTATGTGGCATTAATTCCCTCCTGTACAAAAATGTAGTTGATAATCACCTGGCTGAGGAAAGGATTTAAGGCTGGAACAGCAGATTTCTTCACAGATTACAGAATAAAACCTAGTTTCTTGGGATAAATCAGGATAATTAACTGTAGTGAAGTATGTTACCCTCGTTGATTCGTGCCTATGTGATACCTTTGTTAGATGCAACCACAGAGAAACACTTAGGCCATTATGTGAGGCGAGATCTGATTTCTACCCTGTTCTAAAGCATGCTATGCTGCACAATACAAGTTTTTATTTCCATAGTTTTGGGGAGCCTGCCTTCAGTCTGGAGGCCAGTTATTAAGCGAGCACTTAACTCAATTGACTCCTAATTATAAAGTTACAAAAGAAAATGATACACTACAGCTAGTCCCCTTTCCTGCCACCTTGTGAGCACTATTGCATGGCCCTGAACCACCCTTGACTACATGGCTGTCAGAGGTTACAGAATTTCCTTCTCGCCATCACTTTCAGGGCAGGATACCCCTTTCCCTGAGAAGGAAGATTTGGAACAGCCAAAGAAGAAGACCCAAGGGTTTTTCCAGCACAACAGTAAACTGAAATTGTATATTTCCTCTTTCTTTTTAAGGGAAATCATGAGCAAACATTGCCTTAATTCACATTTCAAAAATAATTACTAGAGATTCAAGACATTTATCATGTTGTCATTGGAACCTGGGAAAGGTTATTCTTGTGATACTTCAGGTCACAAACAAGAACGTATTATTAGAAACTAATTCACAGGCTATCCAAGAGATTCCTGGTGGGGAAATAGAGGTCCATTGGCTTTGAAAAAAAGGTGACAGGAATGAATTAGGTAACAGGGGCCCACAGAAACTTATTGTGCTCTGGGTGGTCAGTTTCCAAAGTAACTCCCATCCATTACGTTTTGTAGCTCTTGTGAGAACATGCAGGAAAAATACAGTCACCATTATACTTTCCAAATACTTACTACTTTTATTCTCTGAGCTGACATGGATTTTTCTATGTAGCTGCCATTTTACAATAATTCCAAAGAAATTTTAAATATAACTAAGTGTATGATAGAAATAGAAAACATTTTGAAAAAAGAGTTACTATCCTGCCAAGTCTTTTGTCATTTATCCACATCATCAAACTTTATTTTCAAAAATATAAATTAAAATTATATCTTCTGGAAGAATTATTATATATTGCATATATAGTAAACAAATGTATTGTTGGGGTAGATTTAAAACACTGTACACTGAGTGTAATATCCCACCTATGTTATGTGAGCATGCATTTAGAAATGTGTGCGTGAGTAACGAGTGCATCTCCGCAATGCAGACCCTTAGCTCACAGTAACACACTTACGCTACCTATAGAAGACAAATGAGATTTATTTTGAATAGCTTTGGATGAGTGTGATTGTTTCATCAGCTTGAGCTAATGCTATGAAATCAGCAAGTGAAGTAGAGATGGGTGAGGTATTAAAGAAACAAATAGAAAACTAATGAATGTGCTGACAGTTTTTGTTGATTTGGTTTTGGGGGACTATAAGAAAAATTCCATACAGCACATATGTCTCCTTGATATGATTCTGACCTCTGGGTGACTGGTCTAATTTTCAACAAAAGTCATTATCTTTGGAGAATTGTTCAGTAATCAGTGAGAAAATGTCTTTTTGTCAAACTAATTCATTGCAGAGGCGTGTCTCAGGACAGAAATCTTGATAGATAAATGTTCTAAAAAATCGTAGGCTTAAAAACACATAGAATATGTTAAATGTATATATAGAAGAAGGGGAGGAGGAAAAGGAAGAGGGGGAGGAGGGAGACGAGGAGCAGGGGGATTTTCCCCCCAGACACATCTTAGCTTTTCCCCCCTTTTATAAAATAAATTGCTTTCATCCAAAAAGGTTATTTAAAATATCTTTCATTCTGAAGGTCTCTGGTCTGGTTTTCAGCTTGGGTTTTGTAAAATTAAAAAAAAGAAAAAGTTGGACCTAGACAGACAAAAAAATCTAGACAAACAAAGCTAGCCTCCTGTCTCCTTTGCCTAGATTGTAAGATTTAGATTATTATCAATTTTATACCCTAGGGGCTGACATTTTCAATATTGCATTTTATGCATTAAGACCTAGGACTTATATCACCAATAATGATTTATCCACTAGATAAGCATCATTATTATTACTAACAAGAATGCAAGCTATCCGTAATTTATCTTTTGGAAAAACTCTCCAGATAATTTACAAGAAATCTTACATTATTACTTAATTGGTACTTAGGAAATACAAAGTGAGATTTGGAAGAAGGCCATTAAGGGAGGTGTCTTTCACAAGACTGTCTTCCCAGTTAGAATGTAATTGAAACGGAAAGAAACACTTCAAATTGCTATTTCCGTAAAGCCAGTCTGACTGTAGGAAGAGCAATCCACTGAATATGTCCACTTTGCAAGCATTACTTCTCAGTGACATTTGCCAGCACTGGAATTCTTATGAGCTGGAGGGTGGAACCCAACAGGGTCATGTCCAGCCTGCTTCTGTGGTTTAGAAAGACAGCAAATATTAACAAGTGTTTTTCTGAAAACTCCACCCTTTTCTAAACTGAGGCTATTAATTGTCGATGCATATACACAGTGATCACTAAATAAGCACACAATACATACCATGACAACTTAATTAGAGCTTTTCAAATGGACTTCTTTGCTTATCCAGTGCGACACTTAACTTCCCTACAACTTTAAGCTACAACCTCATTACCATGCTGCATAAACTAATAGACTCTTAGAGATGAAAGCAGCCATAAATATGCTAGTCTGCGAAGCATGGGGAGATGTCCAAGGTGACTCAAGAGCTAGTGACATCAGAGGCAAGAACACAAGTGTCTCTCTTCCTTGTTGGAAAGTTTAAATAAATCAAAAGACTGCAAAACACAGATCCTACAGTGCAATTGTGGACTTATGAAAAAGTAATAAGACCACAGCCGGAATAATTGTTCACAGCGTAAGCATGGTTCTCGAGGGACCTTGACTCTATGTTATAGATGCCTTATACCTTCTGTGAGTCACCAACCCAGATGGCACTTTCAGCAGTGATAAAGTTATTCAGTCCCCCATATTCCAAATGATAACTTTAAAGACTAGTAATGTCTTCTGCCTACTGAAAACAACAGCGATGAAAATACAAAAGGAGTTTCCCAGGCAATAGAAGCCATGTTTCAGCAGTAGGCATCTTTTCTCACCCTAATTGAGGACTTATGATGAAGTACAAAAAAAAAAATCCAGTACAGTTCAATATGAGTTTTACTTCCCATTTTGAAATGCTTATTATACTTACAGCTAAGGAGACTGGAGGAGTCCCAGGTCATGTGATAAAATGTGTTTTCCGAGAGCAATGAGACAGTGTATTGATCAGCAGATTTCCTCGCTACACATTTTGACAAGGAGAAGATAAAAGATTCCAGGGCTCCAGCCTGTATCATATCCTCAAGAAAAAATTTTGAAAGTAGTCAAAAAATACCATCCAGAGAGGGTAGAGGGAAGAGGGCAGAGAGGGATCAAGAGCAAGAAAGATTGCTATGCTTTGCCCGAAAGACACTGTCTTTCTGAATCACCTACCAACAGAGGTTAGTGACAAAACCAAACATAAATAATAAAAAGTCAAAGCACGTAGAGCATATGATATGAAGAATGCAATAATTTTAAAAATGCATAGTTGTTTACATTAAAGGAGATAAAAATTTATTGAGGAACTCTCATTACTCTATAAGAGTATCAAAGAGGTATTAACTCAGACTCCAGGGAGGAAAAGGCATTTTGGCTTGACCTTGAAGAATTATTGAGTAAGTATCCAATAAGCAAGGAGATGAAAGAAATTTCAAGTGAGATGAGTGACCACTCCGTTAATAGATATTTTTGAGCCAATCTTAACACTGACCTAGAACTAAGAATTCAATAGTCCCTCACTTCCTGGTGTTTGTGGTCTAAATTGAAAGAGGAAATTAAGCAAATAATTAAATAGTCACACATTTGCAGAAAGCTGTTCAAGAAAGTACAAAATACAGTGGAAGCACACCAGTAGTTACCTACAGATTTCTTGCTGTATAAAAGGCAAAGGGCATAATCAATGTTACAGACTGTCTTCCCCAATATCTAGTCTGGAGGATCAGGGAAGGCTTTCCTAAGGAAGAGATCTTTAAATTAGGAACAGAAGAATGTGCAGGCATATATGAGTGAAGAGAGTCTCAGAGGATTGCAGGTAGCAAGAGCATCTCATTCAAAAGCCCTGTGGCAGAAGAAAGCATGGCATGTTTGAGGAACCAGAAGAGATCTGAAGAGAATGAAATAAGGAAGACAGTGTGGTGAGGCATCACACCAGTAAGGTAGGCAGAAATCAGGCAGTGCAGGTCCCTATCGGCTGTGTTAAACATGTTTCACTTTTATCTAAGAGCTGTGAGATGCCGTCGATAGTTTCAGCAAGCAGAGACAAGGTGAATTAGTCCTGGCATGCAAGGTACCTAGTTGGGTGTATAGGCAGATGAAGACAGTGCTAGTCGAAATCAGAACCAGAACTCAGGTACCAGGAAACACAGGTACTTCGTTCATATCCTGTTAATTGATGTGGAACTGCTGGTCTTTGTCACTACACTTTACACAGTGTCAGCTTCTGAGCAATTTTGTCCTTTAAAATTTCATCGTAAATCAAAGATGCTTCATCGATGGTCTCATCAAAAATGAAGTGAAATGATGCTTCATATTCAGTTTCTGTTTTGCAGAATCTATTTTACTCAGCAATGTTTGGAAGCAACAAAACGAACCTGAACATTTATATTATCATTGTTTCTGTGTTTCCAGAAAACTCTTCCATTTTAACAGGCTAAAAATATTATCAGAAATAGCGTCAGAAGCTCATAAACCAAACTGCAGGATCTTCTCTTGGCCATGACTGCATTTTCAATAACATACCAAAGAGTACAATCTGCTGTCCAGCTTGAGTCAGGAACACAGCATCACCAGTTAAGGGTTTTCACAAACGGGGAGGCCCCCTTCAAGTGGTCCCCAGTGACTGTAACATATAATTTAACGATTCTCTGACAGTCCAAGTAAAGAGTCTGATTCAATAAAAAGGAGCCTAATATTTTTTAAAGTAATCCCCATGTAAAGATTCTAAAGAAAAAGGTACTTAAGCAATTTTCTTTTTAATCAAAACTGGCATCTCCAGCTTCCTGAATGGTTTCATGACCTTCTCCCTGAGGAAAAATATCCTGTAATACAGTCATCCATTGGGAGATTTGCTGCTCTGCTAGATGTGCACCAAGGCCCAAGTGGTTAGAGCAGATTCAGTGACAAAGATGTGGCATCTTAGTGCCCGGTATCCCAGGAACACACTGAACCACTTTAACGCTTGCGATTATGGCAATTTCATGTATGTAACTCTTTGAAGTTTGTGAAGAGTATTTACATGAATTACCTTAACATTTCTCACATTTGACAGTAAAGATAATGAGATGTAGTGAGACTTAATGACTGACCCCAAGTTAGAGTTGGAGGAAGAGGGAGAATTTCTGAAACCTTGATATTTCCTTGAAAATAGGGTTCTTGTATTCCACGTTATTTTTTAATTTTTCAGTGCCGCAAAGAGTAAAAGGCCAATAGACTCCTTTTTGCCAGCTCAAGTACAACCTATATGTACAGGGAAGTAGATAAAGACTCTTGGCAAGAGACTACAGCTGGGGGTCAGGTGACACAAATCGCTAAACATAGTTTGGACAATTATTCCATCATGGTAAATGGGGTAGTTGTGAATATCACTGATTTATGTGGTCAATAATGATAAATAAAAATGATGATAAAGACAAATATGGAAAATAATAATACAGATGATAAGTAAATATGTATTTTCAACTTTAGTTTTATATGACCAATGTGTGAATAATACTTAGTTTTCTGGTCATTTTTCCTGGGTGGAACATTTTGAATAAAATTTTTTAAATTGCTTATTAAAAACTGTGAAATCCCACACATTCTGAATGAACAGAAGATAAAGTTGATGTATGAGAGATACTGCTATGAAAGTAACTAATACGTTAAAGATACATGGATCTTATAACTACATATATTGATTACTGGCAAAAAAAATGAAGAAGAAATAAAATATGACCCTGCAATTTTTTACTTGCAGTCTTTTCATTTTTACTTCATTTTTTTTTTCAGAGATAGTAAGTTACAATAAAATTAAGAATGCTACAAAATCTAACACTTTAAGCAAAACCGGGCTTTACAGTGCATTATACCTGGTATGGTGCTGGATGTCTCCACTGTCATAAATTCCACTGATTTGAAATTTCCTAACAAGTAGGTCTATCTCACAATGTTTAACCTTCATTTGGAATATTTAGAATATTCCTCTGCAATTATTTGAAATGTTTACTAATAGATTCATATCTTCAATTGATTGATTATAAAAATTCTAAAAAAAAAAAAAGAAAAGCAATAAATTATTTTTTTTCTGGGTAACTAGATGAAGTCTGTAACCTGAGTGTACATTGCCGTCATTAACTCCTTCATGCCTTGAAATGTCTGCTTTCTGCCTTGAATGGTGATCTCTTAAATAATCTGCCTTTAAAAAGTTTCACAATTGTATGGAAAGTCCTGTAAATATGAGTCATCTTTATTTCACCCTCTCACATTGCAAACATAAGAGAAAGAATCAGATTTCATACTCCTCAGCCTGAGCAGTTAGACTCCAAGGTGGACTCAAGAGATACTGGTTAAGGCGATGCTGTTTTGTGATTTATGCAAAGTTAATGTACCACCTCAGTTATGGGCTAAATGTCATTTTCCATTAACTCTAAGAGAAATAGACTTTCCTGAGATTTTGCTGCCTCTACCATTGCTTAAACTAAGGAGCCTAGCTGGGGTTTGGGAAGCTTTCTGTTCTGAGCTTTTGTAGTTGCTAACTCTGCTTGTCGTAAATGCATCCAACCTGCATTTCCATCTGCAGCATTGTTGATTTCCTCCGGAAAACACTGAGGCACACTCAGTTCATAGGCACAGATGACTGGGTTAAGAGCTTCCTCCAAGCATAATGCTATATATGATTGAATGTAAACGACCAACTCTGATTATCACCCACACAGTGGAATGGAAATAAGAGTTGCTGAACGATCCTGAATTTTCTGGTTCATAAACAAATAGAAAATAACAAACCTAATATATTGAGTTTTATGTGCAGTTTGGCCATGAAACAAACTTTTTCCCCCTTGCAACATTTAATGAGAAGCAAACCTCTCATTTCACTTCCATTTTACATTTAAACTTCCCTATCTCAGATAATCAATTGCTTATAATAAAATGGAAAAATCCTTAATTTTTTGAAATGGTTTCTGGCATCTAATTACACAGGATTTTTGACCTGGCTAGACAGATAATGTTAACGTAGCTTCAATACTAAACAAGCCTGAACATGTGTGTGCTTGACTTTTATTAAACTCCTACTGAAGAAACAGATTAATTGGAGGCTGATTCACTGTTGAACAGGCGTTAAAGACAGAAGGACCTTCTCACATTTTGTTCTGTTATCCAGGCTTATGCCATCTCAGGTTGGCAAGGAGATCCCAACTGTACTGTTTTGAAATATAACTGAAAGAAATTGTAGAATAACAGGTGCAAAAAAAAATGCAAACCACTTATAAAATGTTGATCTTATTCCTTTCTTTTTCTCTTGCCAAATGGCCACCTGACACTTTATGGACTCAGGTAATGCCCAGATAGCATTTCACATAATATTATGTGGAGGCTGAGTATGGAGGCTTGCAGCTGTCATAATTATTCCTTATACCATTATTACTCTTTTTTCTTCCTTTTAGACTTTTTTTAAAGAAGATGGGTACAAGCTGTGAGTAAACCATTTCAGATAGTTTCACAGTACACTGAGACGAAAGAAAATGCTCTTCTTGGCAACTTTGCTTCTATCTATAAAAGCTGGAATTTTATTCCCTGATGTTTCCTTTGCTGTTTAATGGTTTATATCCTGTAAGATAAGAGAGGCAAAAATAATAATAACAATAATAATAAAGGAACTAGGAACTAAGTTACTGGTGAGTTGGAGAAAGGCCCTGTAATATATTTGTGAAGAACATTATGGTTTACAGGGTTTTCCCATGTATTATCTCGTTCATAATATCTCTGTGAAATAGGTGCCACCAGATTTTTACAACTGGGAAAATTGCCTCTTAAAAAGGTTAAGAGACTTCCTAGAGTAGCTCACAGAATAAGTTAGGCAACCAAAAGTCCAACCCAGACCATCTGACTCCAGATCTGTCTGGGGCTTTTCTAGGAATGTGCCCTGTGGAAACCCCATCAAGTCTTCTGGGTCTAAATGTTTTCCTCTGTCACATAGGGATGTTGGTGGAAAGATGACATTTAAGTCTCCTTCCAGCTTCAAGATGTGATTTCGACATGGAATTATAAATCACTGGAATTATAGAATAAGCAATAGACTAGTCAACAGACAGCTGTTGCAACTTGACTCTAGGTAAGGGTGATCTGTTCAGATCCTCATAGTTATATTGATGCATACTCATCTAGTTCATATCACCAGGTGCTTCTGTGAGCTGTTAGAATTTAAATATTACTATATAAATTGGAGTAGGTTACATATTTCATCATATTGTAAGGAGTTTAGGTTTAGCGCAAGTAAAGAACACAATCAATTTGTTGAAAGTGAAGGATGGGAAATTTAGGTGTGGCTCTTCGGGAGGAGTTTGCACTTCAAATTGTTTTATTTGCAAATAGGGTAAAATCCATTTGCTGTAAAGAAGTAAAAAGGAATAATTAGTTATCTACTTATTTGTTTATCTAGACCCTGTATCTTTCCACCAAAGTTTTGAGGCAGCCCATAACATTATTTTTCTGAATTGTAACTAAGTGCCCTGAGATCACCTGGTGAATTATTAGTTATCATATAAAAAGTCAAGTGCCATTCACATCATCATATCAATTCATTTCACAGCAAGATACACATGCATGCAATTGAAATGAACCCACAATAGATATGAAAATAAATATTAAGGTCCTTATTTTCAGTAAATGCCTTTAAAAAACATGGTTGAGTATGCTTTCTTCCTGCCTTTAGTGTTTGAACTGGAGTCCAGCTCTTATTTATATTTTATGTTGGATAACAAATAGCATGAAATACAGTAGAGAAAATTACATTGTATTGTTTAGTGTCAATTACTAGTGGAGGAGGTGAGTAGACTTTTCTATGTGTGCTTTGCAACAGTTGATTGGAGATTTTCTGATTTTTTATTACATTTCAATGTAGAATGAAAGTCCAAGAACTGAGTGAACTTTTTCATATCTCAACATTCTGAGCCTGGTAAAACCGTTCCACTTGCTAACTGATGTTATAAATATCAAGATTAGTTTCTTCTAAAATTACCAGTGCCAGGTGCATTCCATTTCTCATGTCATATAATATTCTGTTACCAGTGTTCACAGTTTGAAAGAAAGTTTAGAGAATGTCTAGATAAAAAAAAAAAGTAATGATATTTAAATGTGACAACCGTATTTATATAACCTACATGGGAGATGCTGAAGAGTAGGGTTGATTTTTCTCTTTTTTTGGTTGTGTCTTTGTTTTGCTTAGGTAGAGTAAGGTAAATGGAGGTAGGGATATATAGTTATTAATTTGTTATTGTTTCAATCATAAATATATATAAAAGTTTAAATATATTAATCAGTTGCAAAACCAATGTTATTGTATTTTGTTAGTTGCATTTCCCATGCATAAAATCCCAGCTCAAGATGTCCCCATAAAATCTTCCACCAAACCTTTGTTTTAAAGTATTTGAAAGGACATCATTCCATGTGGGAATATTACATACAGCCACTGATTCAACAGTAACTGAGAACTTATGTACAAAACATTCTTTACATATTGACAAATATTTCTAAAAAATGAATTGGTATTTTTTGTTGTTGAGTGTTTCATGAGTGACCTTTACCTCTGTAGACATATGCAGTTTTCAGTTTTTTGGGTGAGACTTTCAAAATATTTTTTTAGACTGTTCAATGTTAGCAGTGACATTTTTACAGTGATTTCAGAGCCTTGTAGTTTAGAATATTCTATTTGCTTTATTTCTAATTACTTATACCACCCTCGTTTTAAATCCTGTGCAGATGTAATTGACAGTGATGATATACAATATGTATGAAATGAGCTTTTTCCTATCGGTGGTGTGTGTCATACAAGACTCCATTGCAATATTTACAGTTAAACTAAACTTTTTAGAACGAGCAAAATTGCATTTGTTTTGCAGATTTGCTCATCATTAAATGTGAAACATTTCACATTTGTCTTTTTGAGTAATTGGCTTTTTAAAATGATAAGGTGCTCTGAACACTTGTTATGTGGATAGGTCTGACGTTGTATCCCAGAAATCCATATGCCATACAGACAGAACAGAAGAAAGATATTCACAAGCATGTCACAGATTGGACTAAAGCAAGCCAAAAACCCAAGTGCCATGGCATTAACAATAGCACCAGATTTACTGTCACGATCACAATCTGTGCTGCATCACAGACAGAAGGAGAACTTTTGATAGGTAACACCTCAGTGTTTTTTTAATCTTTTTGGCAAATTATCATTTATCATTATATTTTTGCCTGCCATATAATATTATTACAACGATATAAAAAAATGCACGATAAGTTTAATAGGCCCCAACAAAAGGACTGACTTATTAGTCTGGCCATGTAGGATTAAAGAGAGAGAGGGAGGGAGAGAGAGGAGAGAGGCATAGATAATTCTGTTGTTCTATTACAGATCAGACTAAAGTTGGAAAAATAGAAAACAGCTAAGGTACTAGTGAAGATTTAGCTTCTTTTGAGTTCACAAAAGGAAATGGCTTATTAGTGACAGAGAAAACAAAAAAATTACCCCTCTTGAGAACTTGAAAACTCTGATGTTTCTAAAATATGTGGTTCCCCAGGATAAAAAGTCACAGCTAATTTTATTTTCTAACTTGGAAGGAGGGTGGGTGGGGGCTATTTTGAGATGTGAAATTGTCTGATCCTTTCTGGTCTGTGTGCATTTCCCCATGATGCAGATATGAAGAGACCACAATTCACAGGATGTCCCAATAAGCACTAAAAAAAGATTTACAAAATCACAGCTTGAGGAAGAGCCTCATGTTGGGCTGATTGAAGGAAAAACCCCAGAAACACTGCGCAGAACTTTCTGGCATCAAATAGAGAAACATCAGTTGATTGTGTTTCTTAATTGAAGGCCACTTTGGGACCTCAATGAAAATATCGTTTACACCTATTCTTTAGCTGTCTACCTGGCCAGGAGAGATTGCTGGAGGATAGCCTTAACTTTTTATCTTGTAGAAGAATGTATCAGAAAGTTATCCAGTTTTGTTAATATAATTATAATATCAAAACTATTTTCTCAAGATTTGAAAGGAGTCAAAAAAACCTTAAAAATTAGTTAGCAAGATGCTAACCTATTCAGGTATAGCTATGTGGAAACAAAGACATATCATTCTTAAATTAATTTTAAATAGAGTTGGCTGAAATGAAGAGATTTTGATAACTAAAGTAGATATGGTATATTCTAAAGTAAGTAAATAAATATGGTTTTTATCCTTTTCAAACCACATCTTCCCACCAAAATTATGATTTTTTAAAATTATTTTTTAGCCTTGAAACCAATAAGACTTTGATTTCTAATCTTGTGTCAATTTGGAGACCTGGGCATGCTATTGTCTCTCATTATTCCTCTTGCCAATGTCAATCTTCTTCGAAGCTCTGACAATTATTTACTGTTGACCACTTCCAGTTCACATGCCTCACTTTCATGGGACTTAGTATATTTCTTCTAATTTTCAAACTATGTCAACTCTATTTTACTTATTAATTATTAACTCAGAGATAGATTTGTGATTGTTACAAAGAAGCAGATAATAGTTACTACTTTCAAAAATACATATGTTGTTACCAAGGAGCAAACAAGAAACAGAAAGAAAGCCATTCAAAATAAAATATAACACATTTCTTAAACTGCTTTGAAAATTTTCATAATATATTAATGATGAGGAAGGTATACTCAGAAATGGGAGAAGTTTATAGGCGAGGTACTAAAACAGATCGGAAAAAGAAAACTGGAGTTTCAGGAAATGTCAAGGGAAGCATGTGTATGCACACACACACACACACACACACGTTTGAGTGTATCTGTGTGTGTGTAACTTCAAATATAATTTTGATTAAATTTTATAAAGTAATTGTTCTATAAAAACGCTCCCTTTTATTGTTGAGTTCTACTGTGAGTACATGAAGCCAATACAAATGGCACTTAAATTTTTCAACAGAAAGATAACTACCCATGCAAGACTCACTGGAGAACTACATAACAAGGGTCATATAAATAGAATTGAGATATAAGAGGTTGTTTTTTCTTTTTTTAAGGCAGGGAACTATATTACTCAAGGCTTATTCAAGTGAGAATATATTGAAATTTCTCCAATTTATATTGAAAATCCTTACGATGTTACTTTTTGTATGGTTTTGGTGTTGCTGAGAAACATGATGCTGTCATGATTTTAAAGTTATTAAATGTCAGGTATTAAAAGGAAGGGGAGTCCAGAGTCAACACGGTGGCAAATCTTGGCATCAGGAAATAGGGGGTGGAATATACTGATGAATCTGAACATTCAAGGACAACAGAAACATAAATGATCATATACTACGGGTGAAAGAGATGGAAAAAATAAAATCGATAGAGTTGTAGAACAAGAATTGATAAAAAGGATGATGGTGGCACTGATAGAATTATGAAAATCTGGAAGGTGAAACATTTTAAAGAAGACATTTTTATCAAAGAAGTAAAATTGGTAGAGACCAAATATGTGTGTAGAATATGAATGAATATATTTATAGAAAGAGATGGGATCAAATTCTAGACTGAAAATTTTAGTGTGTATCATTGAATCAAACAGAAAAATTTATATTATTTTCAGGAACATATATATCACTGAAAGCATGGTACACATAT
>RJWJ010003198.1:0-89516 GCA_004363605.1 Indri indri | reverse complement strand
TCCATTGTATTAATATCAATGGTATCAGGTTAATCAGACTGGAAAACCAAGAAGCTGTGAACACATTGGAGGATGATACAGTTTGGATATTTGTTCCCTTCAAATCTCATGTTGAAATTTCATCTCCGGTGTTGGAGGTGGGGCTGAATGGGAGGTGTTTGGGTCATGGGAGCAGATCACTCACGAATGGCTTGGTGCCCTAGCCACCGCAGTAATGACAGAATTCTCGCTCTGTTAGTTCACATGAGACCTGGTTGCTTAAAAGAACCTGGTTCCTCTTCCTCTCTCTCTTCCTTCTTTTCTCACCATGTGACATGCCTGGTCCCCTGTCACCTTCCACTGTGACTGGAAGCTCCCTGAAGCCCTTGCTAGAAGCAGATGCTGGCTCAATGCTTCTGGTACAACCTGCAGAACCGTGACCCAAGTAAATCTCTTTTCTTTATAAATAGCTCAGTCTGAGGTATTCCTTTATAACAATGCAAAATTGACTAACACAGAGGTCTTGGTGTGACACATGCCTTCTAGGTGGTGGGAGATAAGCCTTACAAAGAATAAGGCTTCAGGAGTGTACTTGACTGAGGTATGCCTGGACATACTCCCCAAAGGAAAGGACGATGACTGTATCTTGTGCCTGCCACCACCGAGAAGTAAGCACAAGGCTTGATAGGCCTTTCTGGGTTCTGGCAGCAGCGCAATCGACAGCTGGAAACACTCTTTTACCCTTTCACCTGGTGAAATGGAGGACAGCCAAGTTTGAATTGGGTTCAGGACAGGAAAGAACTCTTGAACAAGTCCCTGCTAGACTGCAAGCAATCTTGCTGCTTGGGCCACATAATCTGGCAGACCTCATGGTCCTGGAGGTACTATAAAAATTACTGTGTAGTGTTTATGGCAAGTCCCAATAAGAGAATCACAACTTAAAGACCCAGGGTTCTTCAGAAGGAACGTGATATCTGTAAGGGAGAACTACGCACCGTTCAAAAAATAGTTCCCAGCCTGTGCCGAGTCTTGGCAGCAACTGAGTGGCTGTTTTTGAGAGATCACATGAGCATGTGGTCAGACTATACATGATGAGCCGGGTTCTGTCAGGCCATAAAATGATAAGGCTGGGTGGGCTCACAACAATCCACCTTACGATGTAAGTGTGACCGGCAGGATCAAGCACAAGAAGGGACAGAAGGCACAAATATGCAGCATGAGCTGGTGGCCCAGACTCCCACATCAAGCTCCCCTGTCCCAGCCTTGCCTTCTTTCATTTAGCTCCTGCCTGTGAACATAGGATGGGGCATGATTTGTTTTCCTTTCTTTTTCTTTTCTTTTTTTTTTTTCTTTTTTAGAGATGGGGTCTCGCTTTGTTGCCCAGGCTGGAGTGCAGTGGCACTACAACCTTGAACTTTTCCTGGGCTTAAGGGATCCTCCTGCCTCAGCCTCCCCAGTAGCTGGGACTACGGGCACGCACCACTATGCCCATTTAATTTAATTTAATTTTATTTTATTTTTACAGATGGGTGCTTGGTATGTTGCTTGGTATGTTGCCCAAGTGATCCTCCCTCACTTCAACCTCCCTAGAAAGGGAGGTTGGGATTACAGGACAGAGAGGCAGGCATTACAGGTGGGGGCTGCCATACCAGGCCGTAGGCCACCCTTTTGACTGGCTGACAGAGAATGAGATGATCCCAGGATGGATTGGCTTGGTATATTCATATAAACTGAAAATGAATTGTTATGCTATTACTTTCCCACACAGGAGTAGCCCTGAAACAAGGTAGCGAGAATAATTCTTCCCAATCGACACAGTGTTGGGTGGTACACCTAATCATCTGCTTTGCGTAGAATAGGGAGAAGACCTCAAGATGGGAAAACATATGGAATTATTAATTTTGGTTAGTCAGGCACCGAGAAGGGAAAACATTGGAAGGTTGGTGATAAGACCTAAGGAAAAGGCAGATGGATAGATCTACGAGAGTGGACATAAATGTAAAATCTTTGTATTACGTACTAATGCTTACCAGAAGGCATTCAAAGAAAGAGTACTAAATAATAACCACGTAGGCAGAGTAACTCAGGCAGCCTCAGCCATTGGCTGACATAATGGGCTCATGAACATACTAGGAACAGAGGCCATGCATGGGCTCAAAATTTGGGTCCCAACTCAGCAAAGCTGATCTCCGGATAGTGGCTCAATTCCAGCAACAGAGAGAAACTCTGAGCCCCCATTACAGCACCATCCCCTGAAGGGATTAATATGCTATTTGGGGGTAAATGGATTATTCTGAACTCTTTCTGCTGAAAGAGGGCCAATATTTAATCTTGACATGTGTTGCACATGTTCTAGGTATTGATTGTCCTTTTCTGCTTCAGCCACACCACTAACAAAGAGCTTAGACAATGTTTGATCTCACTAACACAGGAAAGTGTATAACATACTTTACACAAAGGAATGCATTTTACACCAAGGAGGTACAGCAATGGTTGTATGACCATGGCCCTCACACATTTCACACCACCCACAATCTGCCCTCCTAATAATGTAATTAACCAATCTTTTGCAGGTACAATCAAGGGGCCAACTTGAAAACGCTGCATTCTGAGGATGGGATATTATCTATCAGAATGTTATGTGCCCTAAATTGTTCTCTGTAGATAAATTCCATAAATTCAGAGAATAAGGATGGAAGTTGGAGAGTGGCCCAATTTAGCATCATCACTAGAGTCCTTCTTAGGGAATCTTTACTTTCTGACCTGAAAAATTTAGGTTCTGTGGTCTAGAGCAGAGAAATCTCTGCAATGATGGCTATGTTCAGTGTCCAACATACATGTAGCTATTACGACTGAGGAAGTATAATTTCTATTTAATTTTAATTAAGATTCTTGGACTTTGACTACTTTTTGGATGAAAGTGTAGTTCTCTCACTGATGTAGAACTCTCGTGGATGCCACAGGACACCTTACGTTTCTAGCGATAACTCAGGAATGTATCCACTGGGTCCCTAACTGAAGTACCATAGTCCTTGCTCTTTGCATGGTCTTACTGAAGCCTTATCACTGAGCATGCAGAGAGATATAGGAACCATCCCATCAACCCACCCAGAGGGAAGGTATGGAATGGAGCTCACATCCCATCAGCTGTTCTCAAAAGAAATGCTCTGCACACACCTTTCCCTAATATCCATTCACTTGACCCTTTCCTCTCTCAGTGGATGTAAAGGAGCTCCCAAATAAGCTAAAGCCTTTCTATTTTGAAATTCTGCATGTGGTCTAACATCTCCTTTGTAATATAGCACCTGATGGAGGCTTGGTGCCACAGCAGAAACTCCCAATGTAACACGCATTACATAGGTAGAGAAGCAAAGTGCTGAATATTAAGGGACTTTTTAAAATGAGTTTTATTAGTACTCATCTGTTTTTTAATGGAAAGGCCTTGGTAATATGAGTTACAGTGCAAATAATGTTGGGCCTGTTATGGGTTAAATCGGCCTTTCTGAACCACTGTGAAGGTTTCTCAAAATACGTAGCAATATTTTTGGAGGGAAATGAAAATTAAGTTCTAAAGACAAAAATTGACAAATATGATTCTGGAGTGCAACTGATTTGTAAGTTAAGAACTTGCTCAAACTGGTGATTGATGCCAGTGGCACATAGATTGAAGATGTCTGGCTGGAGCCACAGGCGCAGGTTGTGGTTTGAGAACAAAATGTTGACCTTGAGAAGGCTAACAGTCCCGTCCTCCTGCACACAGTTTTAGCTAAGTCTCACCGAAGCAGCCCTATTCTCCAAACAATTGAGCAAATAAGTCCCATTCATGCAGAACAAAATCTTTACAATTGTTTTTGAAGACATTTATTACAAAGTGTCAATCTAATTTATTCCAGTCATTCAATGTGGCTTTGGTAAGCTTGCTAAATGAATTTGAACCCTGGGGATCCACAATTTTTGAATGCATGCAGCTTTTACATTCCTTGTGGCACCTTCTACTGTAGAATCTGTTGGTAAATACTGTGTGAACTTACACAACTTGCCTATCACCACGCCTAACAAAAGACAAGTTAGTCCTGCAAAGTAAGACACTTATGTACACTCTTTTTTTATGCAAAGAATGCGTTCTTGAAGACTTCACATAATTTGAAATTCACATAATTTAAAACTAATTTTCCCATAGGAATAAACATGAAATAAAATTACATTATTTCGAATTTTGCATGAAAACTGAGAATTCATTAATATTTTATATTACACTACTTCAAATTACCATAATACAAATTTACATGAAATATGACTCCACTTTATACATATGAGCAATGACAAGGTTACAGGCACATGTCTTAAATATGTGAGGCTAGATAGTTTAGTTGCTTT
This sequence comes from Indri indri, assembly GCA_004363605.1. Taxonomy (NCBI): domain Eukaryota; kingdom Metazoa; phylum Chordata; class Mammalia; order Primates; family Indriidae; genus Indri; species Indri indri. The sequence continues at coordinate 85,160 of RJWJ010003198.1, read as the reverse complement.
TTGGCAGATATTAGTAATGCTAATCACTATATGACTAGCTCTAAAAACGGCAGTGTTTTCTAGAGTCTAAACGTGTGAGAAATAGATACTGAATGAAAGATATACATCATTCACCAAGTTAATCTGCTTTTTCTTTATATCCAAAGTGAGTGGAAAGCATTCCTGATTTCCAAGTTTTGATCTTAGAACCTGTGCTTCAGTTGTAGAGAGAACATCAAGGCTTAAATGTACTTCTAATGTTAACGATCTCTCCAAATATCTCAAGGAGGGCCGCGTGCTGACTCTGACAGCCAAGTACAGAAAGCTTAAAAAGACTGCCTTCATTCTATCAGATAACGTATTTTGTGGTATGTTAATATTTTGCTTTAAGCCACTTTGAGCTATTAAAATTTTTTTCGTTTTTTTTTCTTGTTAAGTTTGCTAATCATCAGGAAGCACTCACTGTTGTTTGTATCGATTGCGTTTCCTCTGGTCCAGTGCATCATACCACGCTTTCAGCATTAGAGTTGGCAGTGGCTGCAGTGCAGCAGGCTTGTCGGAAAGCACCAATTCCATCTTCCCCACAGTGTGCCCTCTTTGCTCTTCCTTAGGTTCATGGAATTAAAAGTAGGGACATAACTTCAGATAGCTGGAAAAATACTCCTACTCCTTTTATATAAATGAGCAGACTTGGGGGTGCGTGCTGTTTGCATCCATTAGGAGAGCAGTTCATTGTATTAAAGTATGCTGATTTTTTTTCACCATTAACATGTTGAAGTGTTTTCTACCCAAGTCTGAAGTTCTTTTCTGAAGCTCTGTTACATATCTCTCCTCCTTTTCCTCGCCGTTTAGAATTCCTTATATTATCAATGGGGTTCCAGCAAGAAATATATATTCTATGGTTTGAATGTGCCCCCTCCAAGTTCAGGTGTTTCCAGTGTGACAGTATCAAGAGTGATCAGGTCATGAGAGCTCCTCCAGGTGTGAATGGGATTAAGGCCCTTATAAAAGAGGCTTCACACAGGGCGAGGCTAGCTTGCCTTTCCAACTTCTGCCTTGTGTGGACGCAGCATTTCTCCCCTCCGTAGGCTGCTGTAATAAGGTGCCATTTTGGAAGCAGAGAGCAAGCTGCCTACACCTTGATCTGAGATTTCCCAGGCTCTAGAACTGTGAGAAAATAGATTTCTGTTTTTTATCAATTGCTCAGTTTCAGGTATTTTGTTATAGCAGCATGGACAGACTAAGACAACATGGTACATTCAGAACAGCTTAACTGAGAACAGTTTAATAGGAAGTCCAGGATGAAGGCAACCAGCTAGAGGTGTTTGAAGCACTCTGATACATTTAAGCAATGGGAAGCCACTGCTAATCCTAGTCCTAAAGTAGAAAAGAGGGGGGACAATGTTACTGGAGCCTTACAAGGGATGGAGCCTTGGAATAGCACTGGCCCCAGACACCCAGCGAAAATAAACAAAAAGCAATGTTCCTCCAGTCCCTCACATCCTGCCTGTGCCCCTGCTGTGCATCCCCAATTCACTGAACCCAATTGAAAGCCCAGAACATCAATAACAAAAAGCCCTGCTAATGCAGACCATAGAAGCCAGTCTTCCAGTCACAGAGCAGGGCAAAGGAAGGCCAGGAAGGAACCTGGGGGATCGAATGGAAAATAATCAGCTCATCTGCCCTCTTCCTGGTTTCTTAAATCAACTCTTGCCTGTGAATTCCCTGCATCTATCCCTCCCATCCTCCCATTGGCTTTTCATCTCAAGGCAAGGTATATTTATTCATTCATTTTTGGTTTTAAATTTATTGAGTGTGGCTACACAATAAGCTTTGCACTAGAACTGGGAATTCAAAAACAAAACAGATAAAATTCTTGAATGGTAGTGTTCCCAAAAATTCTGTACCTGTTCTCAAAGCTGAATAAAAAATGAGAAAAAGTGGGTTGAGGAAAAAGGAAAGGAAGATTTATGAATTTGCCAGAAAATGAGGAAGATGGCAGACTCTCATCTTAAAGAACCACCATCCTACTGTTGAGAGGAGTTAGGGCTCTTTTATAGGTACACAGTCCTTTCATTAACTCAGGGTCTTCATGGTCTGTGCTGCCCACTGTTCCCATGGGCCCCTGGTGGCTCGATCGTTCCTCATCTGATCTAATCTTGCAATTTCTCCATCATTTGTGATCATTGGTTATCCCCTGCAGTGAGGAGCAGAGAACTAACAAACCAGCACAAACGGACCTGCATATTAAGCTTCCTAGGTTTGCTACATTGTTACTGTGAGATTACAGTAGCCCTTTGTCTTATTTTTTAAGCCTGTAACAGTAGAACAAAGTGGCATGGCCAAGGGCTTTTGAAGGGATATTGAATGGGAGGCACAGCAAAACAGCCACTGCCCCGCCGTCATCCTGACTTCCCTGTCAGCCCACTCTGCAGCTTTTAGCAACTTTCTCCACTCAAGCCCCATTTCTTTGCATGGGTCCTGCCCTGTGATTCTTTAGAAAAGTTAAATCCCACTCACACACACACAATTTTTAGCTCTTTGAATATACTACTATAATGTTAAGGAAGCCAGTTATAAGTAAAATGAGAGTGTCAGGGCTCAGAAAACGCTATCTCAGAGTACTTTGAACTGAAGGAGACTGGGAGTATCTCAGAAACAGGATGTAGGAGCTGGCCATAAAGAAAGTCTCTGACCTACCTTGTCTGACAGACCCTTTTCCAGAAGGGGCCTGCCCCATACCGAGGGGGAAGGAATGCTACATAGAGAGGCCAAGAAGAATCTGAACATACAGATCGTGCCTGGATTTTCCCTCATTCTGTTACCATTAGATCATACCCTTTAGTCCAATCCGATTTCTACAAGGCTGTCCGTTCTTCATCAAACCTAAACATAAAAATAGATTATTTTCCCTGGGTCTTTATTTCTGAAACTTTCCAAGTCACATAAAATTTTGATTATATAAATGTCTCATGCTTTTTTCTTGTTAACCTGTGTTTTGTCATATAGGAGTGTTGGCCATGACCCTTATGATGTGTGTGCAGAACGGGATCACAAAATAATGTAACTTTTAATTATTGTCAGTTTCCCTAATGTTAGTAGAAAAAATATAAATATACATGAATTTTCACACTCACACATATAGTCCTAGGAATAAACCAATAGTGGTGCTTCAAGTGCTAGTAGGTAGGAGAGAACATAGTTCAATTCTTCTGATTTTCACACATTTTTTTTTAATGCACAGGAGCGCCACTGGCAGAAAAGCCTGCATCTGACAACTGACTTCCAAGATCCTCATTTGGAATCATCCAAATCCACCAGGCCCTGATTGACCATAGCCATGTCTTAAACTGCTGGAACTACTGCCATTTCTACTACCAAAAATGTGCTGAGGGAGAGGAGAATGGTGCATTTGAATACCCCCATCCTACTGCAGAGTAGGAAGTATTACTGTGGAACTCCAAAATATTTTGCCATAGACACATTGTTTACACAACACAGCTGCTGGAATGACTCTGATGACAGAAACTTATGGGGGCCTTTGGGGGATGATGAGATATGTTGAAATCATGATGTCTGCTTGCTGCCCTTGATTGATGTACCGTCACCAGTCCCGTGCTTCAGGCATATTGTGGCATAAACAAGTTCTGTGGACTGAACTGCAAGCCTAACCCCACTATAAAAACAAATCAATCCCTTGTTTTAAAGTGTTCAGTGTCTTCTACAGTCTGAGAGATAAAGTTCAAGTTTCTGACAGTGTATACAAGGCCTCTCATAATCTGGCTCCTATCCCCAAAATTCTTCCTGCTGGAAATAAGTGGCAATTGCCCAGTCATCACATGCCATTTATTTCCTCCTTCCTACTTTCCTGCTTAGAATGCCTTATCTATTCTTAAAAACTCCTCTAATACTTATGCCATCTCTTCCTCATTCTATGAAGCCTTCTTGGACATCTTTCCCCTCCCCCCTTACAGGGGTCTTTACACAGCTCCAATAATGTTTTGTAATTTCTTCTATAGGTATTCTAAGCACATGGCATCCTAATGAGGCTTGTTCCCCTATCAGAGGTCCCACTCTACTCCATGGTCTTACTGTAGGCTGCATCATTCTGTCCTGGGTCACATCTAACTTCTGAATTTGGCTCACAGATCTATGTCTTCCAGTAGAGATCCAAGAATACTCAGCTTTTCATAAGTTTAGGACCTTTTCTGAGGGTATAAGTGTTCCAAAGAGGAACACATTGTATGACTCCCTTCTCTTTGCCTTCGACATCATACTGAGCTGTTCTGCCCCAGTTCCTTCCATAGTCTACCTTCCTACCACGTGTCCTACTCAACTGTGAATAGATAGATATCAGAGAACAAGGACAAGGATAGACTAGTTTACCACTCTGACTTTTCATGTAGGAAGTAGCCCTGCCAGGCAGGCCTGTCTTCCCCAGCACCACAGGGATTCTGATAAATGCAATTTTCTCCATCACTGATGTTTTTATCCTACTACGAAGCTCATGAATTCCTCGAGGGCAAGAATTATATCTTATGTACCATTGTATCCCCAATGTTAACATAATACATAGAAGATAGTAGATCCTAACAATGAATAAATGTTATTAGAGGAGAAAATGATTTTTAAGTTCTAAGCAACCACTTCACAACAGATTTTTGGATCTTGACCTTTTTGGCCATTAGGGAATGCTGCGCTTTATAGTAGGAGGGAGGAGAATTGCTATTTTTAATGTGGACTTCAGACATCTATCATTCGCACTACATTTTTCCTGGATTTTTTTTGGTCGAATATCTCTTTAATGAGAATCCTCAAATTAGCTGCAGTTATCAAGAGTTTCGATTAAAAGAAAATGAAAGAGGTAAAGACTGTCTTATTTATAGTCATCAGTTTGCTTCAAACTTTTGTCTTTTGTCTTCCTCTAGCTTTTCCATTTATGTCTTTATCATGGGTACTTTGAGTTATTAGACTACAATTTCAATAATTTCAGCAAAATTTTATATTGAAAATAATTTAAATAAAAAGAGCAAGTATTGCAAATATCCTCCAACTTACAGGTGTCTTAAAGGTAAGGAAAATAAGACTATGCCTATAGATATTACCTGATGTATAATTTATGCATCTATGAGTAATAAATTTTATCCCAAAAAAGGAAAGCCGTTTTTTCATTTACTTGGGAGTAGAGAATGGGGTGGAGTACATATATGGGGGTTATAGTGGAAATTATTTTAGTTATAAACATTAATAGTGAAAGCTTTATGGAATGCTAGCTTGTTCATATTGTTCTTGCTCTATGACAAAGAATTAATAAGAACTCGAATTGCTACCATTTATAAAAGACATGATATGTGCCACATGCCTTATAGGCTTCCTACCTTGTAAGATGTGAGCCTGAGATCTTAGTGAAGATATGAAAATGTTTCATATGCAGAAGCATATTTTTTTCTAATGTCATAGCTAATAAAGATCTAAAGGGGTGGTGAATCCCAAAAACTAAACCAGATTCCCCCAAACCCAGGAGACATCTCCTTTAAATTGTTACTTTTCTTAACACAAAACTGTCTTCATTTTCAGTCTTCACATATCTTGATAATCACCAGCAATAAAATTGGCTTCCCAGAACACTATTCTATACTGAAATTAGTGTTGATACAACTAATTTTTGTAGTACCTCCAAAAACATCTCGCCTTAATTTGTGTTTGAATTTATAGTAATCAATTAATTAATTTATTCATCCTTCAAACTGAATCTAGCATGGCTCAACCATGGTTGGTAGGCTCCTTGGATTTACTTGGTAACCCAGTAATTGGCTTTTTAACTTTTCATCTGACTTAATGCAGACAGAACTAAACAATGAATTCATCCTTCCTGGTCAGATCACCCGATGTGGGGATAAGAACACATGTTCATAAAATGCCTATGATAACCTTTCAAAGGATTGGCCTTTAGAATGAGTTGACCTCTAGTTGGCGCTGTTTTCCAGGCACTTTATCGTCATGGAGGAACTCTGCCAAGAAAATTAAAAACAAATTCTTTCTTCCCAAAGTGCCAAGCATTTCTCCATTATAACATTTCCACAGAATTCCGTGAAAAGTCTCTCCTGTAAAATGAGACTCCATACTTCTGCACAGCTGCAATACCTGGCAACTTCCCTAGCCCTGGGAAGCTAATAAAGCAAACAACAACTACACTGGCTGTCGAAACCGTGAGCAAGTTCTGGAAATGGCAGCGTGCTGCTGCTCTCACCACAGAACACGAAAAGCACACCGATTTTATTACCTGGGTAATCTCAACTAGCAGGATGCTACTAAAAGGACAATCAGAACAGTGGTTTATTACTGACATGCCCTGTGCCTTTGTAGAAGCCATCGGGTTTTGTTTTCCTTTGCTATCATCCTTGACCCTCTCAGCAAGGATGACTGAACAATGCTAATTGAAGAAATCAGTACTGTGTGCTTAAACGGGTTAGGGTTCCATCAGCAAAAATGGGCACAAGAGTTCTCTAACAGCCTTTCTTCATTTCAGTTCCTAGGAGAGCAACGTGCCATCTTGTGAACTCCAAGAGCCCCTGACTGACACTGAAAATTAGAGATGAATGTTCTGCGTATCAACTGCAATACAAATCACTCCCTGTTATCCTTCTTGAGTTTGTAGAGAAGATAACTCTTACTTCATTTGCTACAGGGAGGTGTATCTTTCTGGCATCTTCCACAGTACTGTGCTGTTCTGGACTCTGTCCAGAGTCAACAGCTGAGCAGCATGATGTAGCTTATGATTCAAAGGCCCAGGGCAGAAGGGAAATAATTCCCCAATGCCGCTTTGTATTATCTTGCTTTTTGCATAAATAAATCAACATCCTCTGAAAGATATTTGATTGTGTAGGTAGTAAATTTAAGACATTTGCTTCATGTGAAGATGGAACAAGTGATATTGCATCCTTTAAAAATGGGTCACTGTTGAGAGAACCATACCTGTCAGAAATTATTTTTAAGATATGCATTTGGGGGAAAAAAATCACTTATCAGAATGTCAGTTTCTCCCACAATGTATTTTATTCCATAGACATCTTTTTTTTGCTACTCTAAAAATATAACTGCCTTAGAAAGCAAAATTGAAAAAAATCACATTTTGCTAAGGTCTGTATATTTCTTTCACAGACCTTAGCAAACAGATTTTAAGATGTATTTAATTTAAGTAACTTTTTAATGCATTTAAAATGAACATTAACCTGCAACATACAAACCTACAGCAGGCCAGGTTTCCAGCTGTGCATTGAAAAATCCATAGTGAATTAGACAAAGTAAATATAGCCCAGTTCATGATTCTTAAATAGACCTGACATTTAGTGTTGGAAACATATAGGATCTGTTGCTACTACTCAGCCTAGAAAGGAAAAATGAGTCTTGGGTACACTTTTGAAATTGAGGTATCATAAAAATTGTGGCATTCTGAGGATCTTCCCTTCCGAATTTTGAAAAGAGAGGATTCAGAAAGGGATAGAAATCTTACTTTTATGGTCAATTGTGCTCAGCAGGATCTGGAGCCGGCTTTCTCAACTATGGTGCTATTAAAATCTTGGGGCAGATAAATCTTTGTTGAGGATGTGCTTTGTGAATTACTTAGCAGCATTCTTCACCTCTCCCCTCTGGCTGCCAGTAGCATCCACAGTTATGACAATCAAAAATGTCTCCAGATATTACCAAATGTCCCAGGGGAAGGGGAAAAAATCATTCCTGGTTAAGGATCACTGCTTTAGAAGGAGGTAAATGAAGCATGTAACCTCACAAAATCTTATGAGCACTTCTCCATCCTTGTGGAGAGTAATCTCTGCCAAGTTGATACCATTGACAACTCCAATGCTGAAAAGGTGCTCTGTCTTCCTTATTTTCTGTGTGGCTCCTGGATCTCCTCTTAGCTGCCTGTTTCCTACTTCTTCTCATCTTCCTTCAGGCCATACAAGGAATACAGTAAGATTCAACTCTAGACGCTTTTCTCTGTTTCCTTTCTCTTCCATCAGGTAATTTCATTCATGACCATGATTCTTAATACTGCTTTACCTGTAAGTTCAGACTTATCTAAGCTCTAGATTTACACCTGGAAATTATGCCTTGATACTTTAAACTCACTATAAACTCCATGTACCTAAAAGTGACTTCATTTCTTCAAATCTGTTCATGTCTCCTGTTCTTTTAACTATTATTGTCCTCACCATCCTCCAAGTGTCCCAGGTTTTAAAAGGGAGTTCTCTCTTCACTGTATTCAACATATAATCATTTGCCAATAAATTCCGTTGCACATCCTGTCCAGTCATTTCTACCTTGGGAAAGCTTCTTGTACCTATACCTCTGTCAGTAGCCTCTGGATGTGTTCTCACCTGGTCTCTCATTACCCTTTGGCTCATATTTAACAGTATTTCCCCAGTTGCCTCTGTGACACTTCCTTTGCCTCCCCTAACTATGTAGTTCTACAAGAGAATTCTTTCTAAAGCATAATTCTATTAGCAATTGTAATTTTCCTGCTTGAAAATAATTTTAGTTGTTTCCCAGCCCCTAGACGTGACAATTTCCATGATCGGTCAAGATCTTCTAGCTGTCTTCTCACTCACCCCACCATACCACCCTGTAAATATTTCCTCTCCAGTTATAATTTCAGACCAGTGAATTATCTGAATATACCTTTGTTTTTCACTTTGTTACCATTCCTCAAACTCTTTTTCTTAACAAAAATATTCTTTCTTCTCTCTGTCCAAAGAATCCTACCTACACATCAAGATTCATGTCATGATAAAACTTCAGCCAGATTCCTAAACATAGTTAATCTTCCTCTCTCCCAATTTCACCTAAATCCAACACTTTGTATTGTACCCATTCACGTACATGCTTTTTCCATTATCAGTTTCCTGAATTTTGTAGTCTAATGTCTTGTTCTTGATAGGTATTTAATTAATGTTGAATTATGCATATATCAGGAAGGTTGGGATTGCTTGGGACCTAGCTTCATAAATGGTAAGAATCTGACATTACACATAAAGAATTATTCTCTGTCACACTTTTCCTAAATTTTGGTGCCAGGTTGTATTTTTTCAAAAATGGTCACTGCAATATTTCTAGTCTGACATGCTTTTCTAGAATCCTGTCACTCCCCTACCAAAAGGGAGAGTCTTATTTCTCCTCACCTTGAAGTCAGGCAGAACTTTGTAGTTGCCCCAACAAACAGAATGCAGCAGAAGTGAGGCCGTGAGACTGCCAAAGTCAGGACCTGAAGACCAGTCTGGCTTCTGTCTCTATAGGATACTCATCCTTGGAATCCAAACACTATGTTGTGAAGAAACCCAAGTTGGCCCACACTGACAGACTCCCATATGGAGAGAAAAGGAGCACCATGACAGCCAGCATGAGCCGCCCATCATGGGAGTGAGTGAGCCTTCAGATGACACCTCCGCCTCTTCTTTGAGTTTTCCTGCTAAGGCTTCGGATGTCATGGAGCAGACAGACATAAGCCATCCCTGTTCTGCCCTGTACGGATTCCTGACCAAGAGTATAAGTAGTTATCTTAGACCACTATGGTAATTTATTATGCAGCCATGGTGACTAGAACATACTTCCAAGTAGATATAGCAAGAAATAAAATCATATATATATATATGTACATATATATTATTTTCTATTCATGTGTGGGAGATGAGCCTTTTCTCTCCTAGAGAAATAGTTTTTACAGTGTGTTATGTTGGGGGAAAGGGATAAGATAACTGAAACAAACTGATGGGAGCTATTAGTACAGGGAAGAATATATACAAATTGTGGCTGCAATTAAAAAAAAAACTACTTATTTTGTGAATGATGATATCACACCTGTATGTGATATAAAAATGTAAAGTTCTGTCAATCTCTGGGAGAGTTTCTAGGTAAATTAAAGATATTGTACAACTTCTCACTAACAAATGCATGATTTTAAGTACAGACATTAATCCCAAGGGAAAGATTTTCAGGTTAATAAAAATGTGGTTCTTGTTACTAGACAATTTGCGAGTCAGTCTTTTTTGTGGTATTATCTTTCATATGGATCCCTGGAAGATGTTTACTCTGAAGAAATGTTGATCTTTTAAAGATCTGCCACAGAATTTTTCTAGCCTAGTTTTTAATCAGCTCCCTTTGTACCATGGGTCTATGGAAGGACAAATCACAATTCTTTCCTGTTGATTTCTCCTCGACAGCAGTCCTGCTAACTTTCTTCTTGCCATTCCCAATAATTACTGAGCTCTCTTCTCTTTTACTATTGGTTTCACTAGTATTCACTGACATCTGGCAGAACTTTTGATATCCTTTATTGAATTACTATTGAAACGTTACTTTTAAAATGGGTAAATACAACAATCATGAAATAATTATTTTTATACTACCCTTCAGAAATGAGATGAAATAGTTAATATTATAATTAATTTACTGAGGAACTTATGACAATGGTGGTGGCTATACATGTCAGGAACAAAAACGTGCAAAATGAGTCAAAAGATTTTTTTATTATTATTGTTACATGAGGGGGGAAAAACTTCCTTTATTGATACAGTTTTCAAGATATGGATCTATTTTCTGGTATGTTTCCTTTACAAAATTCTGTTTTAAATTTTTTAAAGTGAAATTAATATGTAAAGGATTGTAAAATTAAATTATTTACTAAATTCTGAATCTGATGTTAATTTTATTTATTTTATAATTCCAAAGATGCATATGTAGATATAATGATATTAGCAAAAAATTATAATAGCAAATATTTATTGAGCACTTACTATATCCAGACACTGGTGGAAGCTATTCAGCTTAAGAGTTAGTCAGTCTCCCAAATTTGGGTATTAACTCTTTTAATTTGCACAATAACTTTATGGGATAGGTACTTTAAATTCCCCTTTTTTTCAGATGAGGAAACAGACTCACAGGCACTATATATATATTCATTCTTAACATATGTCTGTGTGCGCTCTTTGTAAGTATAAATGCCTACACACATGCACACACACAAATTAATATAGTCATATTAAGTGTCTGAAGGAAAGACATTGTTTAACTGGCATATTTTCTTCTTTGTTTTATAGTGGCTATAATCCAGTTCCTGTCTAATAATTGTCTTCCCTGAAATGCCCATTTTTCTCCAGAAATGGCCTTTGAATGGAATGTTCTAGCTGAGGGGCCCACGGTGCTTACGGTTCCCGCAGCATCAGTACATTAGCTCCAACTGCTGCTGCAGCCATTGCCATTTATGTTTCTCCCAGGAGGATTTAGATGAAAAAAGGAAACTGTTAGTGCTAAGTGTGTGCCAGGTTTGGGTATAATCTCTAAACACATTCTAGCTGAGCCTAGAATGAGAATTTTTTTTTATTATTTTTCAATGGGCAAAATACTATGTTATACAGTACAAAATTTGAGCACATTACAATAAAAACACTGGCATAGTAAAAATAGACACTGTTATAAGGACAGAAAATATTTTGTTTAGAACACTAGTTTTAAAACTAGACTGTTGCTTTCCTAAGTTTAAGTACTGGGAAGCCAAGGGAGCAAAATTCCTTTAGTTACTGAACCCTGACTTTTTCCAGATTGTTCTTCCCTGATACCAGGTAACAAAAGTACTTGTAATTTCAACCAAGGAGTTTGGCATTAATTCAAAATGAAGTTTTAATGAACTTCAATTTTATCTTAAAATTGCTTCTCATCTCCTAAAACCATATATGTGAATGCATATGTATATTCACATATATATTTCTTTGTCTATTTTTACCTCTAAACATTTTATTCTTCCATGCTTCAGTTTTGCTGAAAGTTACATTCAAAGTCATAAGGGGGTTTCATATAAATCCACAGCCAAGAAGACTGGGAATCATGAAAGTGTTTGAAAATTAAACCCTTTATCTTGAAAATGTGGTGTTATTGCTTCTGAATGGGAGAGTTAAAGGCTGAAACCTGCTGCTAAATGACCTTGCTCAATATGTTTGTAGGTGCAGCTCAAAGAGAATCCAACGGATTCCTCCTTGTTTTTGTGCAAGTAGATGATGCTTCACAGTCAATATGGTGATGTCTGACACATTCCACGGAGAGGGGATGGTGGAATGTTAGCTTGAGCACAATTGGGAAAGGTATAATTAGAGAGGGGAACCATAACAACTGAACAAATATAAAACTTAAAAAATAAAAGTAAAATAACGTGAGAAACTGTGAGTAAAGATTCTTGTAAAAAGATTGAAACTAAATGTAAGCCATGCTAATAATATTCAGAAAAACCACAGCCTTCTGGATTTTTAAATCAGAAATATTATAGCACAGTAAACCCAAATATAAATGACTTACATAACAATTCCAGAATCCCACAAAACTGTTCATCCATACTTCCTTTTATCCTCCTATTAGTGTAATTGGTAAGCCAAGTACAGTATTGTGGCCTTCTGACCATCAGAAACACCAGAAGTTAGACTCTCTTTTAAATCACAAAGGTGCTATTAAAAGCAATATTGAAAAATTTAATGAGTTGGGATAATGCAAAGAAGCCATCTTGGTAAATGATTATGTGACTGTTATTGTTTTTATTGGACTTAGTGATTCTGGTATGTATGTTATTAGGGTGGTGTGTAAAAGTGATATGAGAGAAATAGGTTTTTTTCCCAGAAAATTGCACCTCTTTACTTCTGAACAAGATGAAAAAACTATTTTCTTTCATACCGTATCCTTACCAATCCCTCATACACTTTTCTTTTGTTCTTTAGTTTTGTTCCTTAATTCTCAACATTTCAAACCTAGGAGAGTTTATGAATGTATATTCATGGATGGGAAGTAGAATCAAATTTGAGAGCTATCGAAGGACATTATTGAACAATTTCAATGAATTGTATTAATATTTCTTTAACATAACCGTAGCCTTTGTGTACACAGTTGTAGTAAATTGATAATCTGAATACTTTGCTCATTCCTATATCCACACCCTCTGCCCTGTATTTTTGAAATTCCTCTTAAAAGAGTTGAGGTCTATTTGCCCATTACATGAACTGGGCATAGACATGAAATTTGCTTTAGTCAAAAGGATGTGAGCAAGGTTCATATAAGCAAAGGCCTGAAGAATTGCTTGTCCATTTCTACTTACTCCCTGGGAACCCCGCTGTATCAGAACAAGCCTGGGGTAGCATGTGCAGGATGGAAGACCAAGTGGGGCAGCGTCAAATTATCCATGCTCACAGCCTCCTAGATCAACCAGTCCCCAGAATACTAAACACATATATGTGGGAGCCCAGCAGAGATAAGCAGAACCCCCCAGCCTACCTATAGATGTATAAGAAAAAATAAATCATTATTGTATTAAGCCATCGGAGTTTTGGGATTTTTGTTAAGCAGCAATAGATAATGTGTACAACATCTCAAGGATTTATACTCTGTGTCTTTAAAAGCATTATAATTTGGAACTTCAATGAGGAATAGGTTTTGATCTGTGTCAGAAACTACTTTAAGAACATTATTGATATTAGCATATTTTATCATCCCCACAATCCTATAATATGAGCAGCAGTAAAGTCAACATTTTAGTATTAGAAAACCGGGACACAGAAAGGTTAAGTGATCTGCCTAATACCACAGGTAGGTCCTGACTTACACAGGTAGCCTATTTGGCTTCAGAGTGTGGGATTTTACCTAAGAAACCATATTAAATAAGACTACCACGATTCTGGTAGAGCATTACCTTTTCAGGCATAGGCTAAGGCAGTTGCTTCTTTTATTCATCAGAATTTTCTTCCATGTGATTACTTTTTTATTGTTTCTAATATTTTTGTATAAGCCATTGAGATATATCCACGGATTGTTTCCTGGGATCTCAAAAAGCCCAACAAATGGGTAAACATAATTTCAAAAAATTGGTCAGAATATTGAATGACTATAGACTATATTCTGCTCTAGCATTCTATGAATATGAATTCATATCAATGTGACCTATGTAAATGTTCAATTATCTTTAAAAAGGAAAGTTATTTAAACTAATCAACATTCTTTCTCTATGCTCCTCACTTTTTTGTTGTTGTTGTTGTTTGTTTAATTTAGTAAAGCGAGTATCCTATGGTACACTAGGCAAGAATTCTCCACGTGACAGAACTCGCAGGCCATGCAGCAGTGAATCTCGAAAAACACCCATATGGGACTCAAACAGGAAATCCTAACACCTGACTGACTCCACCTGTTCACCCTGACTCATTCCAGGCACAGCTGAGGTGATTAACAAGGTATCATGTCTACTTCCTGTGTGGGATCTATTTCATAGCTCCAGGGATTCTCTCTCTTCCTGGATGATTATTTCCCAATGTTTGTAGAAGATATTTACTTAAACCTGTGATATCGCTAGGGGAAAGTAAAGAAAATATTAAAAATAACTGGGAGAGAGGAGGAGGCAGATTCTGTATTTTAAAATACAAAATGAATGAGCTCAGTATTTTGGGAAGAGACCAGCCATACAGGAAGAGCTGAGTCTAACCTTCAGAGTCAAACAACCGTTGACCACTCCCTCCTACTCACCGTAGTGTGAAATATGAGAGCAAAGGGACTCTCACTGGATTTAAAGGGCAATAAATATAGACCAAATAAAAAGACATCTTTTCTCACACAGCATATAGTTAACCTGCAGCATTTCTGGCTCAGGGGATCATTTAATTAAATAACCTACACAGATAGAATTAAGTAATTTTATGACCGCTAATAACATCTTCAGTGCTACAAAGTGAATATGGTAAAGGTAAATCAACCCTGATTCTTCAGGCATAAATTAATTGTCCATAGAAGATAAGAAGAGTTTTCTTTCCAATTGCAAATAACACCGGACCACCCAGTAAACCCCCACTGACTTCCTTATGAGTAACAGGAGAGAAATTTGGAATAATCTTTCCAACAATCATGAAAAACTGACCCCTGCTCAAAATACAATATTGATGCCAAAAATATTAATGGTCGAATCCATATTGGCAAAATTTAGGGATAACTATTTTCTCTATTATGTTTTATACCCAAGTAAAGGTTTATAGCAGGAAAATCTGTAAAAGTAGGAGGAAATAAATAAGAGAAATTAAAGGTAGATGTGAATTGTTTCAATTATACAATAGGAAAAAGACCACTAGAGTTTCATATCGATGGCTACCCAAAATTTAGTATATTTCCTGACAGGCAACTTAGGTTACTGAAATAGTAGATGATTTTTTTTTTTAAATGAAAAAAAGACTTTTTTTATTCTATCTCCTGGGAATAGACTTTCATGAGAAAATACCACAGAATATGTGGCTTAAACAACAGATGTTATTATCTTACAGCTACAGAGGTTGGAAGTTTGAGATCAGGGTGCCAGCATGGTTGGGCTCTGGTAAGTGCACTCTTCTTGACTTACAGATAGCCATCTTCTCCCTGTGTCCTCCCAAGGTAGACAAAAAGAGAGAAAAAGCAAGCTCTCCAGGGTCTCTTCTTATAAGGGCACTAATCCCATCATGATAGCTCCACCCTCATGACCTCCTCGAACCCTAATTAGGCCCCATCTCCAAATACCATCTTACTGGGGACTAGAGCTTCAACATATGAATTTTGTGGTTGGGGGCTGTACAAGTCAGTCCAATGCACTAAATAGTCACTAAATTTCCAGTTTAATCAATATGTAAGCAAACTTGTATAACAAACAACTTGTATCCAACTTCAAATACATATCAGGTAACATTCTGGGCATTGGAGGCACCAAGGTAAAAAAAAATTAAAGGTCTTTCATTTTGAATTGTGTTTTTAGTTTGTTCAGGGATGTACATATACAAACAAATGATCCTAGTGCAATGTTTTACATATCATAAAAAGAGGGCCTACCTAATGCTTTGGGATCACAGAGGCAAAAAAAGGGTGATGGGGAAAGTTAACATCTAGGCTGTGACTTAAAGTATGAGTAAGAGCTTGTCTACAAGACACAAGTATTCCAAGAAGAGTTGCAGGGTTAACTGTGATTCCATAACCAGGTAAGGGGAGAGAATATGTCACATTCTCGACACAGCTAGTAGTACAATCTGGTTGAATTATGTGAGTGACAAGGAACTGATGGTATTCATTTGAAAAGGTAGCCAGAGATCAAATGAGAGACCAATTGCTTTCTGAAGAACATAATGAAGTTTTATTTCTACAGTAGAGGATCCACAATAGTTAGGTACTGAGTTAGTAAAAGAGAATATCTATTCAACTATTGCTCTGCTATTTTCCACAAGTAGTAAGAAATACCTTACAAAGTGACAAATCAGTAATGTTCACCCCTCCAGAATTTTAGAATGCCATTGACAATAGGAGAATCTGGGGCAGCCAGACACGTTTAGGGCATCCACACACAAAGCTAAATGTACATGACTATCAACTCCTGAGCAAAAGAAACTGGGAGATAGATTATGGCAGTTCTTCATATATTAATAATTGTTGAAAATAAATCATCCTAGGGGGAAGTTGACCTTGTTGAATCAGGAGTGGACTGAGTTAGGGAACTGAAATTGCCTTGTGATTCACTTTCATATCCTATTCACACTGCCAATAAACTAGACCTTTGACAGATAACTAGATTTAGATACTTGTCAAAACACATGCATGGCAGAGTATTCTTGATTGCTTTGGAGGGTCATTATAAGGTCCTATCAGAGGAAAGGAAAATGTGTAAAAGTATTATATAGTTCAAGTTAATGAGTAAAAATTAATTAAAATTATGAGTTACCAGAAAGAATATCAAATATTACAGATAAGAGTTATAGATTGATTCATATGAACATTTACTATTTATTGATGAAATAATCTGTAATTTTTCTCTTTGCTTGGATGATATTTGCTTTCAATTATAAACAACATTTAACATTATTTCTATTTAATTTTCTTTAATGTGGTTTTCTCCATTATAAGGCATAAAACTAAAAATCAAGTGCCACTGAGGTACTCTCATTCTTTAACTGGGTTACATTTGTATTTTTGGAGACTGAGGATTTGGAACTCTATTGTTTCAAGGGAATAAAAGCTTGTAAATGATGAAAATATCAAAATGAAGTCAAAGGGTCACATACAGGGAAGAAAGTTATGACATTTCAGCAAACTTTATTTTCTCAGATCATCTTTTTTTGAAGCTGTGATTTATATCTTTGCTATCCTCAAATTAAAAACAAAACCTAGAGCTACGTGTTTAAATAAACTTTGGCAATTTGACCTAGAACTTATATATGTACTTTCTCCTATGTTAAATAAGCATTATCTATATCCTTAACTTACCTACTGTTAAAGTTTTCTGTAGGAAACACATTAACCCATTTACCTGGACTACATATTTATCTAATTTTTAAGTTTTTTCCTTCCTCATATTTAGCATTATCACATAAAGGTAGGTTCAAGTTTTCATATTTTTCTACAACTTAAAAGCATATCCTAGAAGACCAACACTTAAAAGTGTCTAAAAATACAGAAAACAAACAAAAATATAACTTCCACTGATGAAACAGAATTCACATTCTCATAGAATAAGTTTTTATGGCTATTCTTATTCAAAATGGTTTGAAGTGACCCAACCCTATTCATACCTCTCCTAGTTGCTATGCTTAGAATATACTGACCATAAACACAATGTAAAGATGCTTATTGGAAACTCACTAGTTATCCCTTTTAAGCATCAGAATAGAATTTACAGTACCCATAATCATTCTTTTATGACTGTATGCTTCTTTTTTTCCTATTAAAATCGTGGATGCTATCAAAGAATACAATAAGGGTATGTAATGGAATTTAAACACACTTTATTGCATCAATATAAGTTCCATGTACAGTTATAAGCAATATGGCTGCACTTAATAATTTTACATTACAAGCATAATTGTGGTATCAAATTAGTAATTTTCACAAAGTACTTGCATTAGAAATTTGTATAATACAATATATTTCAATTCTCAGTTGCACAGGAAGATAACAATTTGTTTAATAGGAGAACTGGGGATACAGTTCATACTCTGAGATCTGATTGTCCTGCTTTATACAAAGCTTAGACTCCTAGTCATAGAATTTTAGAGCTTGAAGAGACCTTAGAGATCACGTAGTTCAACAACTTCATTTAACAGAAAAGAAAGTAGAAGCTGGGGGAAGTTCTTTGACAGCAACATAGAAAGTCAATGAAAAAGCCAAAATGGAAACTACTTAACTTTCTCAGGACTGCCAAAGGAGGTTAGGGCAAAAGATTTAGATTTGGAAATCGCATTTACAGAAATGGTACTTGAAACCACTGGGCTGGACTCAGCCGCCAAGGGATTGAAGAGGAGGTGCACCCCCACCTGCAGTTTTTGAAAAGAAAGAGGCGGTATGAGCAGAGAAAGCTGCAGAGGCGTAGCTGGTAAAATGACAAGACAGTGTGGGGTCATGGAGACCAGGAAAAGAAATAAGTGCTGGTTCTGCATTAAATGCTGCTGAAAGATCAAGTACTGCCAGCCTCAGTGACCACAGGGTTTAACAGTATGGAAGTCATTGGCATATCTGGCAATTGAGCTTTGATGGGGCAGTTAAAACCAAAGCCTGGTTGGAGTGGATAGAACTGAGAAAGTATAGAAATTGACTGGAGGCATTAAATTTAGGATGTTTTACTATGGTCACAGTAGATGCATGGAAACCAGAGGTTACATGACATCTTCATTAATCTACTTCTTCAAGTTTGTACTTCCAGTAACAAAAAACAACAATGTTTAAATTGCTGTGGGAAAATGGCTTTTGATTTCCTGCATGGGGCATAGACACAGTGGGTTGTTTTGGGGGGCATATTAGTTAACCACTCATCTTAGAATGAAATATATGGTCAATTTATAAAATGCTGTGGAATCCCTAAAGGTATGGGACAAAATCCTTGCCATTCTCCATTCTATCTTAGCCTGAGACCTAGCTAAAGCCTTGAAAAACAATCCATGTTTCTCCCTGCAAAACCTCACTAAGGCATTCCATGTCTAAAGCAGTCCACCTTAAAGACTCGTTTCTTTTAGCAGAGAGCTCATCAATATCTGCACAGCCTTGCAGGCAGCTAGGAGGCCCGTCCATTAATGAAATGTTAATGACTGAATTAGACCTGTAATAACTGAAGTAGGAAGCACTGCTGTGAGTCCATTAGCATCAGCAGACCCCGCTGAGGAACAAGTAAACACAGCGCACAATGAGAAAACTTTCGGGCAGAAGAGTTAGAGGAATTGCACAGGTGTTTTCACATGGAAAATGACATTTCCCTGAAATAGGATTAGTTTATTTAGGAAAGCTAATCCCATTCGCTATATTTCTTCAGAGGAAAATAAAGAATTACAAGATGAATTATGTACTTATTCAAGAGTGTTTTGATTTTTAAAATTCCAATATTGCACAATTGTTTTTGCAAAACTTTTTAGGATAACTTGCATTTATCATCAGGTGCCAATTATTCCAAACAACTATTGCTCTTCTTTTCCTCCTGCCTTGTTCTTTTTCTGCTTTTTTTTCCCTTATATTTTCCTCTTTTAAACTTTTTCTTGCTTTTCTGAAAAGCAAGATTCTCAGGGAAAGCAGAAAAAGATTGTGAACTCGACAATCTTTTCAGTACCACTTATCCATTTTCAAAAAGAGGGAAACTATTGGGAGATTTAGGACACTTTTTGAGGCTTGATTAATATAAGATGATTGTGGAATTTATTCCTGAGATGTAGATATAAATTACATGGCATATAAAGCAAAAGCTGTTATATATTAGCATCTAGCTCAATTCAATAATATATTGCTCTTGTAATAAGTTTGAAGATTTACCATTTTTATTTAAACATATATTGTAATTCAATAATACTTGAATTGTAGCAACTTGATGTAAGGCAAAAATAATTGCTGTCTCGAGTTATTACAAAGGACAGAATAGCTAAGGCTAATTCTATTAGATTTCTTTATTACATCTACTGTGGGTCTTATTGCCCCATTTGTATATTTGGATCTCTAACCACAGCTAAAAATAATGTATATCTGGTTTGAAAATTGGACCTTAGAGTTTGCTAGGCATATGTTTTAGAAATACATTTTTAAAAAGCTATAAAAATCAGTATCATGTTATTGTTTTTATTAAATAAAGTATTATATATCAAATATAGTAGTTTCAATAATACATATTGCAGCTTATGTTTAAACTCAAGCATCCTTCCAGAACTTCAGTCCTGTATTTACCAATAACTAGTCGTGTCACACTAGCTCAAGTCTTTTAACTTCTTCAGGATTTTTAAAAAGTCTTTGAAAGG
Source organism: Indri indri (assembly GCA_004363605.1). Lineage (NCBI taxonomy): Eukaryota > Metazoa > Chordata > Mammalia > Primates > Indriidae > Indri > Indri indri. Next base: position 64,893 of record RJWJ010003198.1, on the reverse strand, counting down.
AAAGCTTTATAAAGGTTTTATCTATACATATTTAAAGGTTACATTTATTTTAACTTAAAACTTATATCATTATAACTTGCCTATGATATATTAAAATGTAAGAGGTCAAAATAAACTTAGGAGATGAGAGAGAATGAAAATAAAAGGTACATTACAAATCCGATCAGCTAACTGTGACCCGTAATAGAAGGAAAAGGAAAAGTCACATCAGGGAACCCAAATTCACAGGAAAAATACAGGCTACATGAGAACAAAATAAATATCTTTACAGAATTCACAGATACAACAAATCATAAAATGTATCTGAATAAACTGTGCTCTAGTACAGCTCTCAAGAGATCAGATTCGAAAGGGACAAATGAAAATACTAACATGTTTCTTTTCTAAAAACTAAATGTTGGTTTACTAAGCAAATCATTCATTCCTTGATCTATTTCTGGAGTGTTCTGGTTAACTTTAGACGTTAAAATACATACATACACTTGCACACACAGAGACACACACACACATACACACAGAGAGACACACACAAACACACCATCTTGGTTCTTGAAATCTTTGTCAGGTTTCTTATTTCAATTTAGCTTCGCTATCCAAATTCAAGGAGAGAAGTTCTGCACAGCATTTTGCAAATAGCAAGCATGACACTTGAGTTGAAATTCATATCATGAAATGAACTGGCCTATAAAGATGAGGTCAGTGACAAATAGTAACACCTGACACAAAGTATCATTTTGATTACAGCTAATGGAATGCTTTTCCTCATTCAGAACTTCCAGAGTCTGTAAACACTGCCTTACAATTTTAAATGAATAAGAAAGAGAAATCCATCAAGCACAAATGATGCACTGATAACCATGAATATATAACTTATGGATAATCTATGGAGGTATTTTCTGGAAGAGCCAAAGATCAAGTATGGTACATACTGGTAGTATAAACACCATACGAATTACTGCAAAATAATAGGCTCATAAAATCACTCTCAAGCATAGTAGTGCATTTAAAGCCAATTTGAAGTAGCAAGCTTTGAGCTTTGAACTGAATCTCAGTATTTAATATTGGATTTCTTTTTTTTTCCTTAGTCAATTAATGATTCCAGAATCAAACATCAAAAGGCTTTTGTAATGTGAAATGTCTCCCCCCAAAGTTTTTTGTTTGTTTTTGGCTAAGTATTAACCATATTATAGAATAATGAATAAGCTATCCTTAAAGTTTTCTTCAGTATAAAAATCTCAAGGGAAAAGTTTAAATGTATCTATTATTTTTCAATAAGGATAAACTTCTATTAGCAATAACATGTAATCATACCTTATGTCAAAGAATGGGATCGAGGTCATAAAAAAATACAGTAAATGTCCCGTGCCCTAAAGGCTCCCATATTTCTACAATGTTTACAATGTAATAGGATATACAAATATCTTATTATTATATAACAGAAATGTAAAGCTTGCCCTATTGTGAAAAATAACATGAACTTTCAAAATGTAAGGTTGAATCAGGATTTAACTAACTTTACCCCAAAGAACTGGTGAAACCCAATCATATCAGATCACTTAATAGAGATTCTGGGGTCCATAAAACACAGATGGCATTCCCCCTCGCTTGAAACAGTATTGGTCATTCTTCAGGCTGCTATGTGAATATCCCTTGGCCCTTGCTCTAAAGAAATTATAATGTAGAAAGTAAAAATCTTAATTAATTGTAATCCAGAAACCCCAGCAATGATACTCCGTCATTGCCCACTGGGTTATTAACACTTTCAGAGAATCTCCCTAATATATTAAATTGTGGATAGAGAATAAGGCCTTCTAATTAATCCAATAGCTGTCTCATTCATTCATTTATTCAGGCATTCTTTCTTTTATAAAATTATCTTAAGCACCTGTCATGTACAAGGTAGTTTATTTTTATGTGCTGTTATTCCTCCACTCTCAAAATTTTAAAGTTCAATATAAGGTGTTCATCTATTTGTTCATTTTTCCATTTAATCTATTTCCTGAACCCTTGCCATATTCCAAGCACTGTTGTAAATACAGAGACACACACATGAAGAAAACTGTTGGAGTCTCTACTTTCATGGAGCTTGCATGTTCACCATGGGGAGAGTAAAAATAAAATGTCAACAACTGTAACAAAATGTAACATCAGATTGATAGGAATCAAGAAGGAAACTAGAACCAAGTGAGTTGATAAGAAGATACTGAGGTGCTATTTTAGATAAAGTGGTCTGAGGAGGCCATTTAGAGATGATGTTTAAGGAGAGACCTGAACAATATATTGGGGAAGAGCTTCAAGGCATAGGAAAAAGCAAGTGCCGTGGGCCTGAGGAGGGAGAAGATTTGGCATATTTCCGGAAGAGCAAGTAGACTAGCGTGGCTGAAGTAGAATGAGGGGATGTGGAGAGTCCACTAAGAACCAAGAGAGGAAGAATTTGGGAATTTTATTCAAAGTGAGATTGGAAAATGTATGCTAATACCCTATCTTCATGGCATGGCTGTTTTTATGCCATAAGAAATAAAAATAAATGTATATGGAGATTAAAAAGAAGAATGGCAGAATGTCTAACTTCATTAAGAGTGTGTAAAGGTTTTGGCAGAGACTCGAGAGGGTCAGGAACCTGTAACCAAGAAGAAACTATGGCCACATTGGGTTGGTGAATATACATCACAGATACTTCCCAAGCAATTTAACATTATAACACATCCTATACACGCATTCTCACTTTGGATTATCATTAAGTGTAGCACAACTTGAGACAAATAATCAAACTTCAAAATACTTGTAGATCACTTTTCTGGGAAAGAGGAAAGAGAAAGTGCAGCCCACTGCAGACTTGATAAGAAAAACATGTCAAGAAGGGAAAAAAAAGTCAAGAAAGCTTAGCAGATGCTAGGAAACTGTGGAAACCAGTTACCATGTGAGATTTTAACCTGTATACCTACCTTTCCTGGGATGGTACTGTTTTCTGCTTTCCTGCTGAGTTTTTAACTCAGAAGAACTCCTCATATCATCTGATGGATGAGAGTTATTGTTTCTTGTGCAGATCTATTTTGCCGAGGTTCATGTTTATTTGTCCATCCTACAGTAGTTTGCCTATATTAACATGCACTTTACAATTGCTCTATTGTTTCTCAGAATCACATTTAGCTTCTAATTAGTTTTTATTTCATAAATGCCTACCATTTCCAATTGATTGCTTGAGCTTTCTGGTTTATCCTTTGCCAAGGAAAGAGGAAAGATTATATTCGTACCTCTAGGTTAATTCTACTCATCTGAACTTGTCAGTAGTGACTGTAGCCACGTTTGTAAGCAGAACTCCAAGTATTCAGGCATGGTAATTAATCAACTGGTTACTAAAGATGTGACTACCAAATTTATTGGACTTGCTGGTTATATTCCTACTGGGAAGGCATTATATTTCAAATACACTCAATTAAGAAGTCAATCAATATGATTGTGTAAATCTGAAGGGGGGGTTCTTGGGTGAAGTAGACATAGATGGTCTCTACATCTCACGTTGAGTTACCTGCTATCTAGAAATATTTTCCCTTATTTTTTTTTTCTACTCACAAATTTGAGTTTAAAAAGGCGTCATGACTGTTGCTATCTCCCTCAGCAGTATTGCCATTCACACCTTCGGAATGTAATCTGAAGTAAACCCAACTGACTCTAGTAAAAGCAGTGTCACAGAATTAGTGCATCCATTGAGAATAAAGAATCAACAGAGTGAAATTTCTAATGACAAAAGCAAAGGTTAATTTCTCTCCCTCAGGTCCCCGTCAGCAAAATGGGTGGGCTCAACACATTCCTCTCCAGAAGGAGAGAGGAAAAGCAAAGCAGAGAAGGACCAATGGGGGATTTTGTGCTTATGACTAGACGGCTTCACACTGGAGGTGAACTGCAATCAGTACAGGAAGCCCAGTGATTCATTTTTATCCTGTAGCTTTGGGAAAAGCAGACGTGTTCCGGAAAAGGAAAAATGAAAAAGTAACAGGACAAATATGCTGTTTGCAAACAGGACTATTTTTGCTAGTGAATCTCTATAAATACCCAGATTTTATTACAAGCTCTGAGAAAAGGAGAAAGAAAATAATTGTTGAGTTCTTACTTTGTACTATGTTCCTTATACGGATAATTTCATTTTACCTTTACAAATTCCTATGAATTAATTTCTGTTTTGAGATAAAACAAACCGAGGTGTAGGAAGTTAATCAGCTGAGATTTGCACCACATGGCTATGGATATCAAGTCTTGCTCACCAGGCCACTGACCACGGGGTTTTATTTCAATACAATATGAGTTCCTGGCCCCTGCACCCAGGTGTCTGGGGTGAGACTATTTCAAGTAAGCTTTCCAGGTGATTCACCAATTACAGCAACAGGCTGTGCTACCTCTCAGAGAATAAGCAGCTCATGTGAGGGTGCTGAAAACAATTAAAAAACAGAAGACAACCAAAAAACCTGTGTGGCAAAGACAATGACTCCAGCACATTGTGCAGTGAGTAAAGAAGTTACCTTTATGAATTGTCAGAAATACATCTTCAACTCTTCAGGGCAAGACAGTGCATAAATATGCAATTGCAAAGGGAAAAATATAAATGAGATTATCTTGTGATGCTGACACAGAGCTACACTGGGATGTACCTTACAGGGTCAGAGTGCACAGAACAGACATTGAAGTTTTCAAATGAAAATACCTCCTTGGCTAAGAGAGGAAGAAGTAAAGTGAGGTGCTGATTGGTAGTGAAAGACATTAAATCCCCCTACTTCCATTCCAGGCTGAGTGACTCCTAAAAGGCTGGAAATGAGAAGTTCACTGTGATACCAAACCAACAAAAAGCGGAGCTGACACTTTTGTAGAAGAGACATATCAATTAGCCTAGGGTGAGGCTGACTTTGAATGTATCCAGTAGAGTTCTGCTAGTGACGAGAAGTTGAACATAGAAGCAAATAGAACTCCAAGGCCTTACGTGCCTGTTCAAGAAAATAAATAAAGCTTAAGGGGTTGGAAGGAATGTGAATGGATTACACATCTTAATCTAGGAAGCTTGAGTGTTCCTATGGGACTGTCATACTTCAAGGATACTTACATAATATTTTTTTTCCATCTAAATTTTGTTAGACATCTGAGGAGAGGGTACTTTTGCTGTCTTTCTGTTACTTCTGGGCGTATTCAAAAAAAGGAAGAGTCTCACCCCTGTTTATAGACCTCCCCGCTGTCCTTTTAATAAATTGCTTATCAGCTTCTCTTGGAGCAGAGATGGTACCCAGCAGAACCTGACTGTAGAAGCTTCTGTGGCTCCAGGTCAATCAGACAAGGGCAGACGGAGAGACGGCACTAAAGTCATGGCCATGAAAACATCTATGACAGCAATTCAATGTACCTGATCCATCGGAAAATTACATTTTCTGTCTCCCTCCTGTTTCTCCTTCCCCTTTTGTTTGTTTTGTTTTGTTTGGTGTTTAGGATGAGTGATTTTTGTGAGAGGTCTTGGTAAAAAAGTTAACATGGAATTAGTAGAAGCTATTCTGTCCCACAGAAAGCCAGTTCATTAGGTACTTCAGGCTCACTGATGTTCAAATTTCTTATCCTTAAGGTAAGAAAATTACTTGATTTAGAATTTTGAGGTCCTTTGGCATGACATATATTGCAGAGAAAAGAAGTCTGGAGCTGGGAATAATGGCATGTACTCATAGTCTCAGCTACTCAGATGGCTAAGGTAGAAGGATTACTTGAGCCCAGGAGTTTGAGACCTGCATGTGCAACATAGCAAAACCTCATCTCTGAATGAGGGGCCAGGAGACAGGGAAGTAAACCATGGCTTGTGAGTTAATGAGGAGTTGTACTGTCATGAGCAATTCACTCAACCAACCTCTCTGATGTTAATTCTTTTATCTGTCCACTAGAGGACATGGGCAACACTAAAGGGCCTAGTCCCTTCTAACTTGAACTTCTTACAGTATATTTTGGTTCTGTGACCTGTGGAAATGATTGCAGTTTGGGGAGTTTGATGGAAATTCATTTCATTTGTTATAAATCAAATGTGGGTGAATAAATATCTTATGTAGGGTTCCCAGAAGAGACCAGAAAAAATTTCTTTCTTGTAACTATACTTTTTTTCTTTTTTAAAATTATTTCAAAATACTATGGGGGTACAAAAGTTTTTCTTACATGGATCACTTTTGTACTGCTTGAGTCAGGGTTATAAGTGTGCCTATCACCCAGACAGTGTTCATTGTACCTGTTAGGTAGGTTTTTGCCCATCCCCTCCTCCTCCTTCCATCCTTGTTGATTTCCACTGAATTTACTTCCCGCTGTGCACATGTGTGCTCATCAGTTAGTTCCAGTTTAATAGCGAGTACACGTGGTATTTGTTGTTGCATTCTTTCGATACTTCACTTAGGATACTGGTCTCTAGTTCCATATAAATTGTTGCAAAAGGCAGTAATTCATTTTTCTTCATGGCCAAGTAGTATTCCATGGTATACATATACCATATTTTGTTAATATACTCATGAATTGATGGGCATTTGTGTTGATTCCACATTATTGCAATTGTGAATTGTGCTGCAATAAACATTCATGTGCAGGTATCTTTTTGATAAAATGATTTCTTTTCCTTTAGGTAAGTACCCAGTGGTGGGATTGCCGGATCAAAATGTAGGTCTGCTTACAGTTTTTTGAGTAATCTCTATACTGTTTTCCATAGAGATTGTACTAATTTGCAGTCCCACCAACAGTGTATAAGTGTTCCTTTCTCTCTGCATCCATGCCAGCATCTATTGTTCCGTGACTTTTTGATAAGAGCCTTTCTCACTGGTGTTAGGCGATATCTCATTGTGGTTTTAATTTGCATTTCCCTGATGATTAGTGACATTGAGGATTTTTTCATATGTTTATTGGTCACTTGTCTGTCTTCTTTTGAGAAGCTTCTGTTCATGTTTTTTGCTCACTTTTCAATGGGTTTCTTTGATTTTTTTTCTTGCTGATTTGCTTGAATTCTTTGTAGATTCTTGTTATTAGCCCTTCATCACATGTATAATTCGTGAATATTTTCTCCCATTCTGTAGGTTGTCTATTTGCTTTTCTGATTATTTCCTTAGCTGTGCAGAAGCTTTTAATTTAATCAAGTCCAATTTATTTTTGTTGTTTCGGTGGTTGCCATTGGGATCTTCCTCACAAATTCTTTCCCTAGGCCAATATCTAGAAGAGTTTTTCCAGCATTTTCTTCTAGAGTTCATATGGTTTCATGCCTTACTTTTAGGTCTTTTATCCATCTTGAATTAGTTTTTGCAAGTGGTGAGAGATATGGATCCTATTTCATTCTTTTGCATGTGGCTATCCAATTTTCCCAGCACCTTTTATTGGATAGGGTTTCTTTGCCCCAGTGTATAATGTCTGCTTTGTCAAAGAGCAGTTGACTGTATGTGGATGGTTTTATATCTGCATTCTCTGTTCTATTCCACTAGTCTAAATCTCTACTTTTGTGCCAGTACCATGCTGTTTTGGTTAATATAGCCTTTTAGTATAGTTTGAAGTTGATAATGTGATGCCTCCAGATTTGCTCTTTTTGCTTAAGATTGCTTGGGCTATTCAGGCTCTTTTCTGGTTCCATACAAAGTGTAGAATTATTTTTTTAGATTTTTGAAATATGATATTGATGTTTTGATGGGGATTTCATTGACTCTATAAATTACTTCAGGTAGTATAGACATTTTAACAATGTTGATTCTACTGGTCTATGGGCATGATATGTTTTCCATTTGTTTGTGTCACCAGTAATTTCTTTCCTCAGTGTTTCATAGTTTTTGTAGAGATCTTTCACCTCCTTGTTTAAGTATATTCCTAAGTATTTTATTTTCTTTGTAGCTATTGTGAATGGTATTGAGTCTTTGATTTGACTCTCATCTTGACTGTTATTGGTGTATAGGATTGCTACTGATTTGTGTACATTCATTTTATAACCTGAGACTTTGCTGAATATTCCAGGAATCTCTTGGTGGAGTCTTTGGTCTTTTGTAGATATAAGATCATATCATCAGCAAAAAGCGATAGTTTTACCCCCTCTTTCCCAATTGGGATACCCTTTTTTTCTTTCTCTTGCCTGATTGCTCTGGCTAGAACTTCTAGCAGTATGTTGAATAGAAGTGGTGACAGTGTGTACCCTTGTCTTGTTCCAGTTCTTAGTGAGCATGCTTTTAACATTTCCTCATTCAGTATGATATTGGCTGTGGGTTTGTCATATATGGCTTTTAGAATGTTGAGATCTATTCCTCCTATGCCTAGTTTGGTGAGGGTTTGTATCATGAAAAGGTGCTGAATTTTATCGAATGCTTTTTCTGCACCTGTTGAGATGATCATATGGTCCTTGCTTCTGTTTCTGTTTATGCCGTGAATCATATTTATCAATGTGTAACTATACTTTTTATAATTGCAGGTTATACAAATTTCCATATTGTTTCAGTTACAGAAGCTCTGCTTAACACTGAGCATTAACATTGTTTAATTAGAGCATTCAGATTATATTAAATATGTAAGTTCTATAAAATGACATTATATGTACAGATAAATAAAGGGTCTGATACGTGTTTTTGGACAAAATGTTGCTGCAAAAAATAAATAGGAAGGAAGGAAGGAAGGAAGGAAGGAAGAAAGAAAAGAAAAGAAAAGAAAAGAAAAGAAAAGAGAAAAGAAAAGAAAAGAAAAGAAAAGAAAGAAAAGAAAAGAAAAGAAAAGAAAAGAAAAGAAAAGAAAAGAAAAGAAAAAAGGATCCAAAGTCAGACAAACCTCAAGCACCAAAAGCTGCATAAATCAAAGCTTAAAATCTGACTGGTAACAGCAGGACCAGATCCATGTTTATAAACTCACAGAGGTGTGGTTTCCAAAGCCACTCAATCCACTTGTATACACAAAGCTTGAATTTATTGGGCTTTACAGTGTTGACCATTTGCGTCGATGGCTGAAGCTTTGTTTCCTTGAGGGTTTCCCAATCTGTCTTTCTCTTGAGGAAACCACATGAGACGTGTTCTTTTTATCTAAGCTGTTTGCATTCCTCTTAGTTTTTCTCCTTTTAAGGTAAAATGGCTTTTAATTCATGTTAATGCCAATGAGATTTGGCATATTCTTACTTTAGTAATGAGATTCTTTCTGCATAGCTCTTATAGGAAACTGATCTCTATATATTCAAAAGGCAAAATAATCATGCTTAAAGGCTCATTGGAAGGGTATCTAAGCCATACTGCTGGCTTCACACACCCGTACTCTAGAACAGAGAAGTGAACTCCTCAAAGTTGAGTCCAACTTATTTCATTGAAACGATTGATTCAGTTTAATCTGAATGAAACATTTTAAAAGAATGACACCTAAATCATGGTCAGTGATTTTGGACCACACAGAAGGACAGGCCTTGGTTGAAGGCAAAGAGGAAATATGACACTCTGCCACTTTGCCCCATATTATGTAGGTGGGATTTATGCCAACAAACTATTCCCATTTTCTATATGCACATTTTCTCAGAGACAATCTGTATACCTTGTGAATGTTAAATTGATGATGCATATCACTTTGTTGTTTAGAAGTGTCAGCTTCATATATTGTGATTAGGCTCTAAGTCACAGTCCTTGGAAGAGCCTCTACTAGCAGCCATCAGATAAAAATGACACTCTTTTCTACATAATATTAATACTTTTCAGTAAATATGCTGAAATATTCCACTGATTTTTTTTCTATGTTTTAGGATCTCCTGGTGAGGATTATGCTATGTTGGGCTTATTAGAATCCAGAAGCAAAATAATTCTGATTTTTATACATGCTTTCATCCAGGGATACAAGCAGAAAATCAAAGGCTGTGGATCCTCTTATTCCTCATAACCTCATCCAACCCTCCCCCAAACATCTGCATCACAAGAGATTGCACAGCCTCTATAATAAAATGGCATATATGATAAGAGCATATATGAAAAATGTATGTCTTGTAGCTTGTCATTTATCAAACATCTTATTTGCATGATAAGAATAGCCATTAATACTGGGAAAATTTCAAACTATTTATCGGCAACACAGATAAAAGTCAACTGGTTTATCTCTCATTCTTATATAAGAAATCTACTCAAATAATTGTGTGTTCATGGTTTTAGCTAAAAGTTAAAGAATATAAGTGTGTGTGTGTGTGTGTGTGTGTGTATGCATGAAAGACAAGATGAGAACAATCCCATGATGTTAGAACATTGGATCAACTCTGATTGTGAACTTTTAACTATTGATACTGTATTGTCTGAGATTTAAAAAAGTTTGGCTCTGACCAAGTACTTTTTTTTTTCCCTCAAACTCTTCCCTCTCCATGGGATACTATTTCTTATATATTTCCATGTTTAAGTGTCTCTTATTCTTGAGCTCAGTGAAATTGTTCCCTCTTTCATAAAACAGTTTGGCTGATGTTTACAAATGAAACAAGCTTTTCCTCCTAAATTTCTGTAACACTTTATCTGTATCTGTATTCTTTTTATATAACATCCTGCTTTTGGTTTTATTTTTGTCCTTGTGTTTATTTGTATAGAAAGCCCCTTGCAAGAATAATAGTACTACTACTAATAATTCTTAATCATCTTATTCTTTGTTTTTTACACAGTACCTGGTATAATCCCTGAATAGCATGAATACCAAATGCACAGTTTTGCAGGCATGAAAGGAGCTATAACACCTTTATTCTTTGTTGCAGTGGGACAGGACTTCTCTTGCATTTCTTGACATTCCCTTTCCAGCCTAAAAGAGGTAAACAATTTCCTCCTTACCATTTTGTACCCTGCTCTAACCTCAGGTTCTGAAATTAAATTAAAATCAAGCTGTTTTTGAATTGAGAACCACTTGGCTTTATTCTCTGTCTTTCTCAGAATCCTGAGCTATTTTGGAAGTTGCCTGGGATTCTATTGGATGAGCAATGGCAGCAGAATTTTCCAGCAGACCAACACAGGTGTTTGTAGGAATTAAATATATAGTCTTCCATGCCAGGTCAGGTACCAGAGGATCACCCAAAGGCCAAGTGGTAAGACCATTACTGGGATTTCCGCTTAGTGAATAACAGAACTAGAAAAACAACAATACCTGGAATACACATCTAGTTAAGAATACAAGTGGCTCTCTTTGCTGTTCGTGGAAGTCTTCTCTTTGTTCAATTATCTCAGCAGGGCTCACTATTGCCACCAGCCTCAGAAACAAACGTTTATTTTATTTTCGTAACATCTTACATTACAGAAGTGCAACATTAGCAGAGATCCATGCCACTAAAGTATAAAGAAATATTAATTGTAGCTCATAGTCATCTTGGCCACTTAAGATTTTCATCCTGACCTATAATTGCGCTCCTTTGAAGTTTTGCTAAAACTCTCGGTACTTAGAAATTGCTACGATGTGTCTAAGAGAATAAATGAAGCTGTAATATGATAATGGCAATGATTGATACATTTGACTAAAAGGATTTTGGAAGTCTTCTGCTCATAGGAAAAATGATGAGACAAATGATACACTGTGATAAAATATTTGTTTTATATATAATGATAGTCATATAACCATTGTATATAAAGAGTTTCTACAGATTGACAAGAAAAAAATTAAAATTAAAATAATAACAATAAGAATTGACTGAAAAATATTGCAAATAGCCAAGGCAAATATGAGAAGGCAACTCATCTCAGTAATAAATTGAACTTTTAAAGAAAAGCTCTTTTTAAACTGTCAGATTAAAAAATATTTTAAAATTCAAAAATTCTAGAGTTGATGTACTTGTACTCACTTTTAAACATTATTAATTGGAGAATAAGTGATTATAGCCCTTTTAAAGAGAAATTTGACAATAAATTCTAAAATTGAATCTCTACGTATTTGTGTATATACATATATATCCAGTATTGCTAGTTCTGGGAATTTATTCTATAAAAATGCCTAAGCAATATACATACACATATAAAAGCTTATTGCAGTATTATGTGCAATATTACATATTTTTGAAGAGCTAAGTGTCTGTCAATGGAGAGAATTAAATTAATTCATGACATACATTTGATACATGCATATGATATGTGGATATATTAATTTCTTAAGCTTATCTTAAGAAATAAGCCAGTTATAATGTATACATTGATATGTGAAGTAAAGTATGTCAAAGAGTAATATGAGAGGTATGGTCCCATTGAGTATGAAAATCAGAAATTATTATCATATATACATAAATAAAAATGGAAGGAATATGCATAAACCTGTTGACAAAGGGTCTTTACATGATTTAGAATTATGGATGACATTTAACTTTTATAATATATTTCTCTGTTACTTGCATTTTGCACACATTGCATTGTTTTAGTCTGAAAACAAAATAAGCATTTGTTCAAAGTATCTAAATAACATCTATTTAACAAAGCACTCTGAACATTCAGCTTGGTCCAAATTACCAGAGAAATCTACTCGAAAGCTAACTTTATGTGCATTTTATGAATATCAGTAGTTTAATTCAGTCTTTCCAGGATATTAATCTGTTGTAAAATACTCAACAATGCTATTAACATCAACAGAATGCTTACTGTTGCAGGTTTTGACACTTAATAATACCTTTTTTGGAAATCAATGAAGTATAGTATTGCTAAACTCTTTTCTTATAAAATTATTAAAGATAATTTCTCATATTGAGTATGGAATGAACATAGAAAAGTTCTATGCTCCATGAAAAAACAATTATATTTACAAAAAACAGCTTAAAATAATTCTAAAAAACAAAAGACCCAAGAAAAGGCCAATATTTCCCTTTTTCAAATCTTTCATAATACTCTTTTTTTTTTTTGCCTCACTACATTTTAATCACATCTTACTCTAAACATTAAGAAAGAATAGAAATTTAAAACCTATAGGTGCTTTTAAAAAGTCAAATATGATTTTTTTTATTTCACTCACCCTAAAATTACATTGCCATGAGTAACCAATAAATCAGCTGTTGACTGTTAAGTGAGCAGAGGTTATAATTGTTCTTCAGTAGACATAGTTTCATTTTGTAATTAATATCCTCTTTGGAATTTGTCTGAGAATAACACATCATTCTACCTTTTTTTTCAACCAGGCATTAAATATAATAAAAGTTGTTTTGACTGGTCTTTTGCCTCAAAGGGATTTTATAAGCCTGAAAAGTACATTTAAATATATGTAAAATGCAGTATAACACTTGGACTTCAATATAATCCCCAAAAGTCAAAAAAATTTGATATTTTAATGGCAATATATATGCCAAATATTATAATGACTTTATAGTCCATGGATGGGGGTTAAAAAAAAAAAAAACCCTTCCATATATTCAATGCCTTGCAACCGTGATATAACTAGTGATTCTCATTTAACAAATACTGTTCCTGAGGCACTCCAAATATAAAGTAGAATACAATCTCTATTGGGTAGCATTAACCTTTACTCAATCATTAAGCAATGAGAAATATTGGGCTGTTTTTGTTAAGGATTAAGAAAATGCTTTTTGAAACAGATAAACATTTGTCCCTGCTGGAAGCTTCCTCGGCCGTAATGCATCATTATGCCTGACCAGCCCTAGAAACCTTGGAAAGACAAAATATGTACATGTTGGTTGTTAAGCATATGTGATATGTTTTGCTTTGTCACCTGGCAACCAAAAGATTTTTGAACTTTGCCAAAATCCAAACTTTTGAAACTCTTAAGCTGCTTAATTTTTATATTCATAAAATGCAACCCAAGGTGTATTTTTGTTTGAAAAGCTGATTGTACTTCTTGAGTTGTGATAGATTTTGCTGTGAGATATTAAACTTCAGAGTGAGTATGCCAACTTTAATTCAGATCAGACTCCACATTAGTAGTTTAGACCTGCATGAATGGTGGATGAGTTTTAAAAATCACATAGATTTCGTGGCCTTTTCATGTCTTCGTGTAGCCATGAAAGAGAAACAACCACAGAACGGGGAATCAGAGGATGAGTGTTCTCGCCTGGCTTAGCTCTGTTAGTTAAACAAGCCTTGAGACCTCAGAAAATTATGCAGTCCACTTGGTCCCAGTTTCTTCATTTGCAAATTAAAGAGATTTGATTAAAAAGTTCAGAAAGTCATACAAAATACTTGAGGTGTACATTTCCTTTTAAAATGAGAGGAATATCGAAGATGTTCAGTCAAGTGAAACATGGGTACACAGGCCTCTCATTCTTACCTATTTCATTTCAAACACTGACCCACATTCCATCCCTAAACCTTCCAGCATGCTCTGATGTATGCCTAGTACTTCTGGAATATAAATCCCACTACAAACACATGGGAGTATCATAAACTTTTACAAAGTATTTCTATATTTATTATTACTGATTACCATCAAAAATATTGAATTGTTTTCCTTTTCTTCTATTTTTTAAAAATTTGTCAATTCCTTCACCATATTGAATTTCCATTATGTGCCTGGGGAAAACCATGTCACTCCAATTTAATTTATTTACCTGGATTTTCACAAACAGTGGACCATTCTGAAAGACTGATCTAAATTGAGGAATTGATTATAATTGACAAAGCTTTTATAAATATTGCCTTGATAGCATCCTCAAATAATACCACATGTAAGGATGAATAGTTTTACTATCTTTAAAGTTCAATTTAATGTTGTTACATCACTGACTATGACGTTCAAAAGATATGGGGCATATGAGTAAATATTTGTCGCTGGAGACCGTCAGCCTATGGCAAAATAAACTCCAGAGCACTACATAATTTATGTTTGTTCAGAGAAAAGACTATTCAGATTTTTATTACCCTAATGATAAAAAAATTGCTCCTGCTACTTGTTCCAGTAAAAGAAAAAAATATTCTTAAATGCTAAAACAATAGTAGCTTCTTTGGTGAGTGATGCGCCACTTAGTAATAATGCAGTACGTTTTGAACAGATCTGTAGTTTTTCAAAGACAAACATCAAATAGAAAGAAAAAGGTTATGTCACCTTCACCCTCACAGTACTGTCATTTATATGCTATCAGCTCATTAAATTCACATTAGGATACTCCATGGGACTTGAGTTGCTATTAGTGCACCTAAAATGGCATAACAAAATCTCAGTTCACTTTGAGAGAGATGGCATTGCGACATTTTGTATTTCATCACTGAATTATTACAGTCTCAGATGCATTCTGCTGTGATGGTAATGGAAGGAGGAGTACAAGAGAGGAAAGCTGTCCATTTGTTGTTCCCCAGGGAGAGAAAAAGCAAAGTTTGATTTAAAAAAAAAAAAAAATTTAAGGAAGTGAAAGTAAAACATTAACAATTTAACCCCTCTATCAAGGCTGAAAATACACAAGTAAAGGCAAATGTCACATTTTGAGATAGGCTTTAGGGGACTTATTTATTTACTTGAGGTGAAGTCAATATATTGAATACCTCAGGAGCATGTTTGGTCAGTTGGTTTATGTCCACAGGTGGATGAACTTCTGGGCTTCATATTACCTTTAAAAAGTACTTGCTGGTAGCAAAGCACTGTCTTTTTCTCCTACACTTTTAGCAGTTACATCTTTGTGAAAAAATATGGGCAGCCTCTCAAAGGTAAACAACCTTGTGACAAATATGGTGAATATTGATGTTCTCTCCATGACAACAGAACCCTCTCATAATGATGAACAAAAGCTTATCGTCTCTTGTTCTGACAAACATGTCTATATAAGACTTCATAAACAATTTTAGCACATTTTACAATGATAAAATTGTACACTTGCCAAAAAATAGAGTCATCAATGGAAAAAGCCTTGGAATAGCAATGGTTTACATATGATTCCTGAATTAGTGTTGTTCCTCAAAACCACTACACGTAGGAGAATTGTGGTATAGATTTGACCAACAGAAATAAGAGGAATGTATGGCTAGTATAATATGATTATATATAGAAATAGAGAAATAAACATGTTTGTTTATTATGAGATGAAATCGTGTAATAACATAAGCAAGTTTAAATTGTATTACTCTGTGCACAATATTTTAAATTATTGTTGTGCAGGCATTTTTAGACTTCATGACTATTGCTTTCATTTGCATAATTTGTTATGTAAAGTAAGAAATGTATCAAATATGTGGAAATATGAATACCTACTGCTCCTTAGGAGGCTTGGGTTTCAGCTACAGCTTTGTTGCTGGGTAGTTGGCAACTGGAATCCTGTGTGTCAGTTTTCTCATCTAAAAAGTGAAGGGATTGAACTAGATAGTCATTTAGATTTTCTACAATTCTCAACTTCTGTGTGTTAGGGAGGACAGTTGAGTGTTGGAATAAATTAAGACCCAACAGCAGTCTGAGGTGTTGGTCTTTGCTAGCTACTAACAAGCTAAGAGAACAAAATGAGTGAGTTATTTACTCCAGGCCTTAGTTTTCCTTTTTAAAAAGTAAGGCAAAATGCTTCCAAAGTTCTAAACATCCTAAGAGCTAAACTTCTATGGCTTTGTGTTCTCCAGTCCTTTCTCAGCTCTATCACAATTTTACCACGTGATATTGGAGAAGGTGCTAAAGTATATAGATTTCCCATCTTTATTAGCTGGGGTTGTCTAGAGAAACGGCACCAGGAGGAACTGGCTGTCATAATTGAGGAGGCTAGAAGTTCCCCAGTCTGCAATCTGAAAGCTGACAGACCAGGAAAACGGGCAATACAATGATGGGTGATTCAGTTCGAATTGGAAGGCCTGAGAATCAGGGGAGTGGATGGTGAAAATCCCAGTCTGGCAGCTGGAGAAGATGAGGTGAGACGAGATGTCCCAGCTCAAGCAGTCAGCCAGAAAAAAAGCAGCAAGTTCTTCCTTCTGCCTTTTGTTCCATTCAGGCCCTTGAAGAATTAGATGATGCCCACCTATACTGAGGAGGACCCTCTTTCCTACTGAGGCCACAAATTCAAATGACGATCTCATGAATAAACACCTTTACAGACGCATCTAGAAATAATGTTGAATCTGGGTACACAGTAACCAGTCAGGTTGACACATAAATTTAACCATCACACCATTGACACATTTAATGTACCAACCTACTCCCAAGAGTTTAGAAAATGTCGCTTGATATGACCCCAAATGAACAGCTACAACTAAGTCAACTACGGACAAAAGTATGAGCCCTCTGGATTTATCTTTGCTTCTTTAATGTCTCAATCCCCCCAACTCTGTACTCTCTTAACCCTAGCCCAGTGCGATCACTAGGATATACACCCAACAGCTGTAGTCATCTGAGTTTATAACCCTCCTAATAAGATACCGAAAATGAGATCCACACAGGCTAAATGACTCATCTGAGGTGACACAGCACAGAGAGAGCTGGGAGCAGGAAAGACTGGAAGTCTCATGACTTCATGCAATGCATTTCCAGCCACTGTCCTGTGGAGTCACCGCAGGGCAGATTGTTTTAGGGACATTTGCATTCAAGACAAAGCAAATTTTTACTGTAAAATGATAAGACTTTAATGAGAAGAATTGAAGAATCAACTAGTCTTGAGGTAGGATTTTTCAAAAGAAACCAATTTATTTCTGGTACCCTCAAAATGAATGGGTGATAGATGGTCAATTTGCTCAACCTGAGAATAAGTTCTGATCCATATTTAATATATTCAATATACCCTTGAAATTATATTCTGAATCATATTCCCCTTTATGTCACCAAGACAACTCAGTGCCTGGGCATAAGGCAGACACCTTACAAGTATGTCCTATACTGAATCATGGACAATGACCATCTCTGAAACAGGCTAGTGTTTGCAGTTGTGTACGCCTCAGCTGTGCCCCCTTTAAAAAAAAAAAAAAAAAAATTGTTTGGTATAAAATCTCAACACTCAGCAGCAATAGAGAATTTTAGGTATGTAGTCTGTACTTTAATATAATGTTTCTTAGGTAGAAAGTACACTAAAATGTATGAATATGGCCATTAAATGTTACCTTGAGAATTGAAGCTGATATCATTCAACACGAAACAAATGAGATCAGCCATTTATAGAATCAACGCTCCCTAAGAGGCTATTTTACATGTCTTGATAATGAGATGAATAGGTTCTGTAAAATTCAGCGAGGAACCTATGGAACTTTCTTCCCCAAACCCTATAGGTGAGTCGGTAATCAGAAAAGTAATGAAGGATAAGCTAGAAAGCAATTAATTGTGTGGAATAGCCATTATAAAGAAATGTTATTACAGAATCTTTTGTTAAGTGATAAGGAATACTGCGGTAGTTTTTTTATTTTGTTTTTAAAGTAAATACTAAAATCTGTCAGTGCTTATTCAGCAGTAACTCAAAAAGAGGGGTAGTTGGCTGGTTTGGTGAGGTGTTCTCTAGTTTTCGGCAGGTATAAACCTGAAATGCAGAAGGATGCATCGCTCTACCACGACCTGACACGATATTCCCTAACATCACTCAATTCCCTTTGTTTCACATCTTGGCTCACCACAAAAGCCATCTGATCTTATTTTTATTTCCCAAGAAGACTTTTTTACTGGGAAGGAGCATGTTCTTGCCAGCTGATGCAAGTATTCTGTTACATAGTGCAGTGCGTTGTTCTGTGTAAGTGAATAAATTGGCATTCTGGTTTATAAATCTGTTTCCTGTAAGCTTATTTAGCATTAATGAGTCCTCTAGAGCCCGACCATCCCTTGGAAAACTGATAAAATAGTGTTCCTGGGTAGGCAAAGCCAAGGCCCACACCCTGGGTCTGAAGTCACTCCAGTGAAAATTATACGTATGCCATGTGTTCCTGCCGGAAACAGCCAAGTCAGTCAGCCGCTCATTTCACTCCTGGTAATTACAAGTGAGACAGATCTCTTAGGATGAAACTTCCAGAGTAAATGGGAGTAGTACATACCATAATCACCCCTCAGAGATTTACAGCATACGGTTATATATAATAATAGTTTGCAAAAGATAAATCTGATTGTTATTGTACAACCCAGTTTTTCTCAATATCTCTACCATTTTCATGTGATCCATATTAAACTTTCTAGGAATATACTATAGAAAACTGTCTGGGGAAAAATTATAGATCTGGGAATCTAGAAGAAGAATCTCTGGAAGTAGAGCCTCTTCTCAGGGATTTCCATATTATTTGCATCTTGATAAAAGTGAGAATTTATCATCAGCATATATATCCCACTAAGAATGATATCTGACAATGTAATAATAAAACTATTCTCAGGTAGAAGCTGGATAGAATTGCTTTACACTAGTACTTAAAAATGCCTTTGTGCCAACATCATTCTCTTTACCTTTCTTTTTTTAAGAGTCCATTTTCAAGAAAAAGCCCCAAATATAGTATTTATGGTAGCTATAGAAGATAAGTGAGGATGGTTCTCTCACCAACTTTATTAGAGCTAAATATATGCAATATAAGTCACATCCTGCTGTGCTGGAGGCCAAGGGTGCATTCAATAAATATCATCCCCCTTCTTCATCAGAATTCTGAAAAATAATCAAGAACTAAAGGAACGGCAGATGAAGCCAAGTTATCACTGTATTTACTGATAGAGACCAGCTGGGTGGTCCTTGTTTAGAGTGAGAGCCATGTGGACCTACCTACTCAGTCACCGAATTTAGTTAAATTTAGGTTGAATTACCCACCGTGGCCCAGCTAGCACCAGGCAGGTGGGGAAAAGTCAGCTGCAGGAGTTATAGAGAGACCATGTTCTCTCTGTGGGAAAAAAGCTTCCAAGAGGAATAGGGGTGGAGTTCTATTGAGAATGCCAACTTTAATCCTCAAGTGAAGTGACTCCATCTGGGGCGAAGTGAGTAAAAGGGTGGAGAGAGAGTCTTCTTATACGTGAAAGAGAAAATCAGAAATGAGGAGTCATAATTTCCTTCTAATATACTACTTCTAGTAGAAAGAAACCTAAAATATAATACCTACACGAAACAATAAAAAATAACATTAAGATTTTAGCATAGTATAGCCTTCCTACAAGACAGAGCTGGCAAATATTAGTTAACTGGACAAGGAAATTGTATAAATGAGCCTATAGCTGGACAAGAGGAAACAAGACAAAGATGGAATGAGCTAAAAACTGTTCAGGAGACAGGTAAAGGAATTATTCTCTCTTCCTACTAAGTAATGCAATGACATTGAAGCAATGGCACATAGTAGGATTTTTTCTAGGATTGGCACATCATTCTTTTGTTTGGTTTTAATCACATTCACTCTTTTCTTTTCTTTTTTTTTTTTTTTTTGAGTCAGAGTCTAACTTTGTTGCCCAGGCTAGAGTGCCGTGGCATCAGCCTAGCTCAGAGCAACCTCAAACTCCTGGGCTCGAGCAATCCTCCTGTCTCAGCCTCCCAAGTACCTGGGACTACAGGCATGCGCCACCATGCCCAGCTAATTTTTTCTATATATTTTTAGTTGCCCAACTAATTTCTATTTTTAGTAGAGATGTTTGATCATTACACGATCAAACGATCCTCCCGCCTTGGCCTCCCAGAGTGCTAGGATTACAGGCGTGAGCCATCACGCCCGGCCCACATTCATTCTGTTTTCAAATATCTCTAAGGGGTTACTAGTGAGCAAGTTAGTGGTTGCAAAAATCTGAATATTAAATATGTTTCAGTTTAGACTATTGGGTCTTCTAAAATTAATCAAACAGGTCACCTTAAATTCCAGTCTGCATAAGAGTGTAGATTTACAAATCATTACATTAATAGTAACTGATTTTTCTTCTTTATATAGAATGTATATTTTTGCAAACTTATACATCTATTTTATATATGCTTACTCAATAACCATTTATTAGGTCTCTAATTATAATAAGCTCTGTGCTATAAACTAAGATCCAAAAGCAAATATGATACAGTCTCTGCCCTCAAGTAGTTTGATTCCCTTAAGAAAGGAGAAAAATCACTGATTATCATACAACATAAAAGATGGTAGTGGTATGTACAAGGTACTAGGGGAGACACAACGTAGATGTCAGACAGAGATCAAGAAAGCTGGGTAAGTAGTGGATAGAGCTAAGGTGTGTGTGTGTGGGGGGGGGTGTTTGTGTTTTAACTTTAATTTTCATGCAATTTTGAAAAATGTTCTGAATCATTTGACAGTAACTTGGAGATGTCATGCTTCTTACATTGATAACTTTGTGTGTAGTATTTTTTCATACAGGAACACACAGTACTATTATCTAATCCACAATCTGTATTTGAATTGTGTCAACCATCCTAATAATATGCTGCATCTGTTTATTTCTCCAGTCCAAGTTTTACTCTGGAATCACTTGTTGCAATTAGTTGGCATATCTCTTTAGCCTCTTTTCCTCCCTCTCTATCTTGATCTTGATCTTTTTAGGAAGAACAGGATGGTTATTTTGTAATTCAATTTGCAGCCCTTTGATGTTTCACATGGTTCCATTCAGCTCATGATTTCTGGCAGGACCACCACAGGAGTGAGTGTGCCCTTCCCAGGAAGCATGTGATGCTCACTTGTCCCAGTATTTAATCACTTGGTTAAGGGGCTGTTCACTGGGTCTTGGCACCGTGAAACTACTATTTTTTCCTTTTGTAATTAAGAAGCATTAATGATTTTGGCTGGGACAATTTGGGGAGTTAAAAACATGATTTTTAAAGAATTTTTTTCCTAGTTTTTAGCTGTTACAAATAAAGCTTCTATGGAGAGTGTCGGGTTGTCAGGGAGTTCTCACTGATAAAATGATAATAAGTTAGAAGAGAAAATGTCCTCAGTGTGGAAACCAGTTTGTGTCAGGTATTCTTGCTTGGATAATTAGAATACTTTTGGTCCAAGAATCAGAACTCTTAATCCAAAATGACAGAAATAATGGGGGTTTTATTATCTCCCGTGAGAGGTCTAGAAGTAAGCTATAAAAGGATTGGTCCAGTGGCTCAACTTTTTCATCAAAGAACAGGCTCTTTCCCTTCTTTGGAACCACAATTCTCAGTATGTTTCATTATGGTCAGGAAATGCCACCTTGACTCTAGGTGGTGGACTGTTAAAGTGTCCACCACATTACATGAGAGCAAAAATATGGAAAGAGATTTTGCTTCTGTATTGTTCGAGTAATATGTTTTTTACAAGAAGGTATATGCTTCTGACATGTCCACTTCACTCACACTTTTATGCATACTTTACTATCATACCGTAAAATAGTAACAATGTTTTGCTTCTGCTCAGTATGCTACAACCATCTTCTGCTGAAATAAAAACATCCTCACCTTTTACAAAAATGGAAGATAATCAGTCCCCTTATTTATCACGTTCTTCACAGATCCATATCAATTTTTTTTTCTAGTTCAGTCACAATCTTATCTGGTTATATATTCTAAAAATTAAGTTGCAATTTTAACTTGCATTAACGCTTCTTGTAAAAAATAGTGGGAGAAATTCAATAGAAGGAAAAGGAAGAAGATGTGCATGATTTTGTTTCAATCACTGTGCTAGAGTGGATATTTATAAATTCCTCCTTCCATTTACCAGTGTAATGTTACCTTTGTCCTCACTCCTTATTGGGGACGGTTACTTGATAAGATGTGAATTTTTCTTCGTCAAAGTTTTATGCTTTCGTGACCCTGTTAATATAAATTCATTACCAGTGTCTCAATAATTTTAAGTTAACGTTGTTGTGTGACGTAGATACACTTGTGTTATCCTGCAGATGATGTAGTGAACCACACACAATTGTAAATAATATAATTAATTATTTGTAACTGAGTCCTATAGAGTCATTATACATAAGACAAGTAAATAACTATGCAGAGTACTTTAAAACCATCAATTCTATTAGAAATTAAAATGTAGATGGAAAACTGAGCCAATCAGATTCTTTTTGCCAGAATTTATAAAATAGAAGTAAGACATTTAAGTTTCAGTTGTGGTGGAACTCTTGCACAGAGAAGATATAAGCACTCGAAATGATCGTGCAGTGTACTTTAGCACACATACTGAAAAGCAGAGGAAACCAACCTGCAGAGAGAAAAAGAAAGAAAGAGTGAGAGAGAGAGACAGATCAGAGTGTGCAACAGAACAGAGAGAGCTCCCCTGAGTTCTGATGGTGCTATTATGTATATACCTGGCTCAAGTCTTTCTAGAAAGGCCCAACTTAATTTTTATCTTTGGGTTATAAAATTCCCATGTGTGCTACTAAGTAATTCCTCACCAACATCCCCATTAAAATATCTACTTAATTTAGTTAAGGTTGTTATACTTTATTTATATTCAATGAATTCTAACTCTAACACATCTTCCTAAACTATTTTGGCCTGGAACCCTTGCAATGTTGAAAATATCTCTTCAGGAGTGAGGAAAGAATCTCACCTATTCACCTTAACTTATAAAATTATTTTGCCCACGTAAGTTTCACAAATTCACCTTAAATTGCCAAGATAAATGTTTAGCAAAACTGTTTTTGTTTTTTGGTGACACAGTCTCACTCTGTCACTCTGGCTAGAGTGCAGTGGTATCATCTTAGCTCACTGCAACCTCAGACTCTTGGGCTCAAGTGATCCTCCTGCTTTAACCTCTGAGTAGCTGGGACTACAAGTGTGTGCCACCATGCCTGGCTGATTTTTCTATTTTTTGTAGACACGGGGTCTTGCTCTTGCTCAGGCTGGTCTCAAACTCCTGAGCTCAAGCTCCTGCCTTGGCCTCCCAGAGTGTTAGGATTATAGGTGTGAGCCACTGTACCCAGCCTAGCAAAGCATTCTCTTAGGCTAAAATAAAAATACATGTTTATTATCACAAAATTAAGAGAAGTATTTACTCAACAACTTTGTATTAAGTGCCTACAACCTATAAAACATGCCATAATATCTGAGGAAGATAAAATTTTATGAAATTTAAATGTGTTATGTCTAATTCACAAGGAGAGTATTTCACACGTAGTGATTGAAATATGACTGAATTTTGATATCCCAAATGCTTTTACATAAAAAATAAAACAGGGAAACTAAAAATGTCACTTTGGAGAAGCTAAGTGGAATTTAACCAAGTGCATAGCATGTTTAAATTAAAGTCAGGTGGGCTATCTCAGTAGTTTGGTTATTTATTTTGGTGAGTAAAGCCTGACAAATAAGCCTAAGTGCAAACTTAGGGAAAATTAAAATATTTATTATTTTTTTACATTGAAGCCTTTGTGTTTCCAGATTGGTCATTTCCTGTTTGTTCCAGGTGGCTTTTTTGAAATATCTCTTACACATTACTATTGCACTAGAGAACACATGGCAAAACCAAGTCTTTTGACTAGGGCAGTAGCAATAATTTTACGATGGCAGGCAAAATCAAAAAAATTAATTCTCAATGGAAGCCTCTCTTTTGGGCCATTTGTGGTCAAAAATTAGTCTTTTTATATTAGATTATTTGTGATTCTTTCCAGTCTGTTGATCTACAGAGAGAATTGCAATAGCTATTTTTTTTAAAATGGATGTTTCATTGATTTAACATATGTTGGACATTTATGCTTGTATTTATTTGACTTAATTAGAATTCCTTTGAACTTTTTCCCTGAGGTAATTTTAATGTGAAGGCCAAAATGTGAAACTTTTAATGAAATAAATTTATTAGTAATATATTATTTTCCTGGAAGAATATATATACTTGCAAAAATAACCCACTTAATCAGAGGTCATAACTTTTACTTTGAGTTGATCAGTAATATTTTTAAATAGTTTAATGCATGAAACAAGTTCATATATACATGTAAACACATTCAACATATACACAAGCATACATTCATAACAAATCCAAGAAATATTTTGAGTGCCTATTATGAAGGAGGACTTGGAAATATAACAGTGAACAAATCAGTTGTGGTTTCACTTTCATCAACTTTATATTATAGTGGAGATATACAAAGGAAAAAAATCAATATACACTAGTGAACACAATAGGGGAAAAGTTGGGAAAGGAGATATATGGCAATACATGTTTATTCAGCCATGCGTCCCTTCGTGATGTAGCTCTTGCCTTCCCCTCTTGTCATATCTATGCTCACTCATAATTCTTAGAAATAATTTGTCTTCCTTTTCTAACCACACTCAATTCCCTAGTTAGTTTGGCTATTATTAAAAAGACGAAAAATAACATGCTGGTGAGGTGTGGAGAAAAGGGAATCTTACACACTGTTGGTGGGAAAGTAAACTAGCATATCCACTATGGAGAACAGTATGGAGGTTCCTCAAAAACTACAAATAGAACTACCATATGATCCAACAATCCTGCTCCTGGGCAGTTATCCAAAGGAAAGGAAATTAGTAGATTGAAGAATCATCTGCATGCCCACACTTATTGCAGCACTATTCACGATAGCCAAGATATGAAATCTATGTAAATGTCCATCAACAGAGGAATAGATAAAGAAAACACGGTATATGTAAACAATGGAATAATATTCAGCCATAATAAAGAAAAAAATCCTGTCATTCACAGCAACATGGATGGAATTGAAAGACATTATGTTAACCGAAATAAGCCAGAAACAGAAAGTTAAACACCACATGTTCTCACTAATACGTGAAAGCCTAAAAAAAGTTGATCTCATAGAAGTAAAAAAGTAGAACAGAGGATGCTAGAGACTGAGAAGAGTAGGAGAAGTGGAGGATAGGGAGAGATTTATTAAAGGATACAAAATGACAGCCAGATAGGAGGAGTAAGTTCTAGTGTTCCATACTAATGTAAGATGACTATAGTTAATGATAATATACAGTTAGAAGGAGGATATTGAATGTTCCCAACACAAAGAAATGATAAATCTTCGAGATGGTGGATATGCTAATTACCCTGATCTTGTCCCTCTACTTTATGTGCATCAAAACATCCCTGTGTACCCCATAAATATGTATAATTGTATTCTTCCATATCTACATGTAGACTATTTCTCATACCTGGAATTGTCCATCCTTCTAAATTCCTGTTCTCAATATAACACTCAGGTCTCCTTCCACTTTTTCTCATGGGATTGGTAATGGACTTTCCTTCAACCGAAAATATACAAGGCAGCTGGTTTTCGATATGGGCGTAACCCTAAAGAGAAGAGAAATACACAGTGACTACCAGGATCACATAAAATCAACATTTTATGACTTTAGAAGAGGGAGAATATGCTGAGGTGAGTGGGGTAAGGACAGAATTCAAGGCTGCTAAATCGAAGTGGGTGGCAATCTAGGCGCAGGATTCCTGAGAAAAGAAGTTAAAGGGAAATGATGCTACATGTTTTGTTGAAGTCACAAAAAGTAATAAAGAACATCAATCAAAAATAGCAAATAACAACATTTCTCAACATCTGTCCTATTCTGTATTTACTTATTTTCTTCTTTATTTTCTGTTCTCACAATGAACATAAACTCTGTGAAGGCAGGGCCTTTGCCTCTTTTCTTCCTACTGTATGTATATTCCTAGCTCAAAATGCCTGACACAACGTGGGCACTCAGTAAATACTAATTGAATGACTAAGTGAATCTCACCTAACTGGAAGAAGCAAGATAGAATAAGCTCAAGGCAAACTAAAATTAAGACTCCAACTCAGTCCCTCTGTAATTCTCTCAGGTCAACTCTTGTGTAGGTAAAACACGATTGTGGCTAAAACGCAATTGTCAGTAGCCTCCAGGACATGATGTGTCCTTGTCTTCATGTAGTGGAAGAGAGGGAAAGCTGCTTTTCCATTTGTGGAATAAAATGCCTCTCTTGCAGTATATATATATGGGCTACATAATGTTTTAGGTCAACCTATGAAATAAAAATAACTAAAGACTGGAAGGGCCTGCACTGATTGGATTAAATCTGAGTTCCCAAATTGATCACTGCTGTGGAGATGGAGCTGGGATTAGATTATTAGTGTAGACTGAGCAGGGATAACATCCGGGCTAGAAGAGAACTCAGATTCTCCCAAGTCACACAGGTAGTGCAGAGGAGGATTGGATCCCCCCAAAATAATCTCAGGTTCTCTTAGGAACGTGTAAGGAGACAATGAAGGCTGGGTAGGCAATCAATATTGTCCATTATATTGTTTTATTAAACGCAATGTTCAAATATCTTATTCTTAGGAATGCAACAAACATCAAAATAAAGTAATCAAAGGGGAACTTCTTTATGGAATCACAAAGTAGCTGTTTAAAATGATGAATTCATGACAGTTTGGGGGAACTTCTACTGACTTATCAAGAACATGTAGGTTTCTTACAACTGGAAAAAGGTGACTAGATCTGTTTTGTTCAACATTATATCCACAGTCCTTAGCACAATCCATGGCCCAAAGAAGATACTCAATGAATACTTGACAAATGAATGACTGAACTCAGGTGTTTTTTTTTTTTTTTTTTTTTGTAGAGAGAAAAGCACAAGCATTTGTATAGAGAAAACTATAGCACAATCCTAAGATAAATGCCCCTTGCTTCCAAGTAAGATTGTTTATAAATTATTCTATTTATACATATAAATTAAGGTTTTTTAGAGTGATTCCAGAGGAAATAACAAGACAAAAGCCTTGGGGATTAAAATATACCATCTTGTTACATGGGTTTTATTTGTTCTATCTGTTGTTCACTATTGTTTCCCTCTTTTTCTGCTTTCTCCTGTTCTAATAACATTTTCTAATAATCCATTTCTGTCTCCACTATTAACATATTATTTATACTTTTTTCAGATTTTAGTGATTGATTTGTGGTTTGATATGAATCTTCAATTAATTAGAATCTTACTGCAAATAAAATTATATACAACTTCAAAAATAGTGTAAGGACTTCATATCTTTGTATTCCCAATCCTTCCCTCCCATTCTTTGTGTTATTGTCATCATACATTTTATTTTATATACTCTCTAAACACAATATGTTGCTAGTATTTTTCTTTTTGACATTGAGTTACCTTTTAGACAATTTTTTTAAAAAAATCATCCTTATTCATTCCATTCCCAGTGCTCTTCATTTGTTTTTAAAGATTCGAATTTCAGTCTGAAATTATATTCCTTCTGCTTGATGAATTTCCTTTAACATTTCTTGTAGTATAGATCTGATTCAAATGAATTCTCTGGTTTTGTTTGTCTTAAAAATCCCATATTTATTATATTTATATTATTTATTATATTTTACTTTTGAAAGATATTTTTGCTGGGTAGAGAATTATGGAAAGACAGTATTTGTTTTTTAATGTTTTCTGATGAAAAATAAGCAATAATATATTTGTTTCTCTGCAATATTTTCTTTCTTCCCCCCTCAGGCTGCTTTCAGGATTTTCTCTTTGTCTTTTGTTGTTAGCATTGCTTAATGTGATAAGCCTAGGTTTGTCCACCTCCCCAGCCCACCACATCCCTTGAAGGTCGTTTTTATCCTATTTGATGTTCTTTGAGCTTCCTGAATTTGTGCTTTGGTGTCCATCATTAACTTCAGAAAATTCTTGGCCATTATTTATTTTTCTAATTTTTCTTCTGCCCCATTCTTTCCTGATTCTCTTTCTATGATTCCAGTTAGGCAATTGTTAGATTGCTTGATTTTATCCCATAGCTATTAGATGCTTTGTTATGTGTTATTGTTTGTTTTATTTTTCCCGCCTTTTTTCTGTTTGTTTTTCAGTTTAAGTAATTTTGATTGACCTATGTTCAAGTTCATTGATTGTTTTTGCCACTGTGCAGAGTCTACTAATAGGTCAACCAAAGGATAGAGGCATCTTTTATCTATATTACTATGCTATGCATTTCTAACATTTCTATTTGTGTCTTCTTTTCCTTCTTTTTGATGAAACTAGCCATCTAATGTTCCATACATCCACCTTTTTCACTAGAGTATATAGTAGATTAATCATAATAATTTAAAATTCTTTCTCAGAAGGTTTTGACATTTTTACCATATCTGAGTCTACTGGTTCTGTTGATTGCATTGTCGCATGAAGAGAGAGAGAGAGAGAGTGTGTGTGTGTGTGTGTGTGTGTGTGTGTGTGTGTGTGTGTGTGTAGGAAAGTAGAGACTCAATTAATTAGATTGTATGTCTTTAAATAGGCACACCTTTCCTTCTGCCAGGTTTTGAGTGTAGAGATTTGTGCTAATCTAGCCAGGGGTCGTGCAGTCTTGAAATTGTCATTGCTATGTTTGCCTTTAGTAGATCACAGTTTTCAAATTTCTCTGGCAATACTTTGTGTTTAGAATAGAGGCTGGCTTCCCCAGTTTTTTTTTTTCTCAATTTCTACTTCATCTTCCCCATTCAGTCTTCCCTGTTGTGCTGTAACCGTAGAGAGTGTCTGTCTCTTGCAATGTATCCAGCAGTATCCCATATTCACCTTATTTAATGCTTTTTAGCTTGGTGGTAGGAAGTGAAGGAAGAGTCCCTGGGTCTCAGGGATGTGGCTATCAAAGCACTACTGCTCTTTTTCTATCCATAGTTTTGTTAAGGACATATTCCTGTCTCATGTCTAGGAATAGAGTTTTTTCTTGTTCCTGCTGCCAGGTACCATGACGGCTTTTTATCAGTGCCCTAAGAACAACAGGTTTTGTTGTCCCTTCTTCTGTAGAATAAGGCTTTGTTCCATGAAGGAGATAGGAGAGAACAGTGAGGACGAGGGTCGGGCATGGGAGATTGTTTCATGCCCCCTTATCATGCTGTTTTTTCTTGTCCCCAAGTTCTCCATGAAGGAAGCTCTATCTGGACTTTCCCTCCTGGTCTCCTTGAACCTGCATTTTTCCCTATTAGCACCTGGTGGGTTTCATAGCCAGAAAGTTTGCTAGTATATGAGACTCCCCCTCTCCCACATCTGTGACATCCTCTCAACCAGTCTGCACTCTGCCTCAAATTTATCAGTAATTCTAGCTGAATTCCCAGTGGTGTCTGGTGACATCTGCCTTAAGGAAGCAAATGCTTACATCCTGTCTCTCCCTGCAGGCACCCACAATCTCAACTCTTAGATGGGTTCAAGAAAAGTGAATTTACAATTTTTCCAGCACTTTTCTTTCTGTAAGTATAGAAGCAGTAATCCTTCTAGCTTTCTACATCTGGGAGCAGAAGCCAGATATCAACAAGACTGGAGAAGAAAATATTTTGAAAAGAATTACAAATTGTGCCCAAAGGTCTTAGTTTATTTAGGATTCAATAGTTCTCTTTACTTATTATAAAATTTGTGATGTAATACAAATGAAATGAAAACTCCATTATAAATATTTTGAATTAATTGATAAATCCCCAAAGGTAACACTCAAATTTAAATTTTTCTCTTTATAATGCTTTGTATTTCACCTACCCTGTAATTGCTATAAATGTAATTTCAATTTTTTTTAGTTTAAATAAATAATACTGTTCATGATTTGCATTGAATGATTGACGAGTAGGATCTTTTCTGAGAAATTTGAAAATCTCTGGGAAATGTTGCACAAGTTCTAGCTGAAAGCAGTAGAAGATAGCCTAAATGTCAACTTTTTAAATGCGGTGGTTGGTTAGATTTTACCTGGATCTTTTGATTCACGTTTCTAACTTTGGTTTTCTGCATGACTGCATCAAATGGAATCTGAAAAAGAGGGGGCAAACTATGAGTGTGCAGACCATGGTAGGCTGAGCTGGAAAGAGATTAAAGTAGCCCAGTGGGTGGGAAGAATCAGCAGTACACAGAGAAGACAGAAACGTGTGTAAGATATGGCATAGATGGTGGTTATAGAGTCTTTGGGAGACAGTTTATCCCTTTTATATATTGTGTAATTCTGCCTATTGGCCCTAGACCCTGTGCAGTGTTAGCCAACATTGGGCAGCTGATGTACCTGAGGAGAAAATGTGATCCTGGACTACCTGAAAAATATTTGGTGATGCTAAGGCAAAATTTTAAGAAATGAGTATAGCTATTCTTAGGCTTAGGTTCCTGCAAACAATCGTGGTTTAGATAAGCATTCTTTAAACGTGTTGTCCAATCAACCTTAAGTTTATCCAGCATGTGTAGAGAGTACTTTGCTATTTGTGTAAATATAATTATTACAGTGTTATTTTTTTTTAAAGAGAGAGAGAGAAGATGTCCATAGCAACTTGAGCGAGTTTCCTGAGTGTAATGTAAGAGAGAGACACATAAGAAGAAAAATTAATCAAAAGGAGGGTTTTTTTTTTTTTTTTAAACAACAACAAAAAAAATGATTCTGGCAACTAGCTTTCCTTTGGCATGAACAGCCACCATGACTTTAAATTGACAGACAGAGCTAAAGTTCCTGCTTTGCTAATGGAAAGATAGACTGTCAGTAAAACTTGCATAATAGGCCAAAATTCATCTTCAAAGTTTAGTGAAAGGTAATGAAATGTACTAGAATGTTTATGATTCAATCAAGATGTTCTTAGTACATTGTATCAAAATTTAGAGAAAGTATGAGAGGATATACTTAGAGACAGTATTAAAATTCAAGTGATTAGAAAACAATTACACTTAAAATTCAAAGGAATCATAAAAATCATCAAGTCTAAGTTTATCCAAATGTGGTTCAGGGATCAACTTCACCAGAAATATCTGGAGAACATTAAAAAATTCAGAGAATGTTGGCCTCGTCTCTGAGATATGATTCATATAGATATTGTGATGGTCTAGAAAGTAACTGCTTGCAGTTCAACCTACATTCTAATTCTCTAATTTTGATTAATAATCTTAAGCAATTAAGCTTTAAAAATATGTTAGCTATATTTTGGTAAAAATAAATGATTATAATTTTAGAAAAAAAGAACATTTCTGGCTTCTGACTATAGAATCGACTGGGAAGAGATGTGAGCTTCTGTTCTGTTGCTAATTTACAAGATCACACTCTAGTGGCAAATTCTTCCCATTGCAGGTACATAGTCCCTAGAGCCCAGAAGGATTTCTAAAGATATGTGACCAGGCAAACTCATGACAGATAGAAGAAATAGCAGTGTGATTTTTGCACAGGTGGTAATATTTCTCCTACCTTTCTGAATCATGAACTAATAACTAGAAAAGGAGTAGGGGACACAGCCTATATGATCGAATTAAGTAGTTTAATGGCAGGAAACTAAACAGGTTGTATGTTTTATTGTATTTTCATTCTACCCCATTTACATTGACAAATTGTCACACTTCTACTTTATGAAGAGAAATTTCATGAAACAGTCATAAGGAAGCAAACACGAATGCTAGGAATAAGAGCAAGGCTCTTTATAGCTTTTTATTTAATAGGTTTTTACAAATCCTGCTTACCTCTTGCTTAACTGAGCAGAGAGAGTCCCCCTGGAACATAGTCTATACCCACTCCTTCTCTTTATTTACATTCCTTTAAACCATTTTGGAATCCTTCTGAATAGCAGAAACTTATCCTGTGAAAATAATGTCAACCCTCCCATCCCTGCAATGCAAGCTGCTTGCACCACCTAAATTTTGAGATGTTCTTTTTGTAGTTAAGGCCAGCTGGAGTCAGCAGTCACCCACGTGGAAGAGTTTGAAAAAAGTAAGGATGTTACTCCCTGATCAAAATTAACACTTCCATTAGGATTCCATTGTGAATGAAATTCCCCTGGTAAGGATTGGCTCCCACAAATTAAAGTCTTATGCTTTTTAGGATTCCTTTATTTCTGACTTCATTGAATCTATGACATCACTGATTATAAGACACATCATTAATTTATGTACAACTAAGGAAGAAAAAATATTTCCATTGTAACCATCATAAGTCATCAGTTGTAAGATTTATCCCAATTTCAAAGATGTTAAATTATATTTAAAATATGTTTCAATCCTTGAAATATGGTAAATGAAAATTCTAATAATTAGAGAGAGATTTGGGAATGAAGACTATAAAGCCTAATATTAACTCAATATTTAAGCATTGGTGTCAACCAGCTAAAGCCAAGCCCTAAGGAAATGAAATATAGGATAGTCATGTTTTGATGGAAAAGAAGAAAGAGAAAGATAAGCTTCAAGTGCTCCTCAAGATTGTCTAAGCCCAATTTTGTTTAGACCATACAACTGCCCTTGAACAACTCCTTTTAGCAAAGTTTATTTAAAGAGGTCACTATTTGAAGTCAGCATACTGAATTTGATAGCTGTTGACCCTTTGGAAAAATAACTGTCTCTGAGAAAGGTTAGGAAAGGTGAGAAAAGCTATGAACAAAACATTTTCAAGCTAGAAATAGGTCAAAGTATAGCCTATCAAAGATACAGAGGAAATGCAGAAGAGTGCAGATAAAGGTAAAATAATGAGCACTGGAGTCCCCAATAAAAAGAGAAATGCTTTCTTGAGACAGAGTGTCACTCTGTTGCCCTGGCTAGAGTGAGTGCTGTGGAGATAGCCTAGCTCACAGCAACCTCAAACTCCTGGGCTCAAGAGATCCTGCTGCCTCAGCCTCCGGAGTAGCTAGGACTACAGGCATGCACCACCATGCCCAGCTAATTTTTTCTATATATTTTTAGTTGTCCAGATCATTTCTTTCTATTTTTTTTTAGAAGAGACAGGGTCTTGCTCTTGCTCAGGCTGGTCTCGAACTCCTGAGCTCAAACGATCTGCCCTCCTTGGCCTCCCAGAGTGCTAGGATTACAGGTGTGAGCCACCGCGCCCAGCCGAGAAATGCTTTCTTAACTGGGTAGAAATGGCTGTACTACAGGGAAAAGTTCTCAGTTGCATGGTGGGAAGGACTTTACTCATTCCAGCATGTACACAGCAGCAGTAAAGAAAACAAACAGAAAAAAGAAAATGCTGAGTTTTAATTCTAAAACAGGCCAACTTACACTAAAAGCCAGAGCACAGAGTAAAGTTACAGGGACAGACTCCTTTTTCTCCTTGAGCTGCATGTTAGATTTTACAGTAACACAACTTCTTTTCTAACTCACAGAATAAAACAAAAGTAACCTGGAAATTACCCTCCCTTAATCCAAAATATCTATTAATATAAACTGAATTGATGCTAGGAGCAAGACAGAATGTTGGTGAGGATATGTTTGAAGGGAATAACTATGAGCAATCCTAGGATAATTATGTAGTATCTACATGGTATCATTTGAACGATTAGGGAAAGATTTTCTACCCTTGTTTGTTTTTTTCCTGGGGGTTTTAAACTTATTATCAAAGAAAAATTTCTTTGAGTTTGTGTGTGTGCGTGTTTATATGTGAGTAAAATTTCAAAACTCTGATAGAATTTATATGTCCCGGACATAGGGTGTTACATATTATGCCATATTCCTTAGCAGATTTGCTTTATTGAATAGATTTGCTAGGAAACTTGAACATTATGTGCATAACCACGCCCTGTATGATTGCCTGACCATGAGGGGTAGAACTTAAAGGGAGAGAGAGAGGAGGGCCTTGATGAATTGGAATTTAAGAACTTAAAATGTGCTGGATGCCCTGCTAAGCACTTTATGTGCATTATCCTTAACTCTCATAAGGCACTGTTAGGTAGATATTCTTATCCTCATTTTACATAAGGAGAAACTGAATCTCAAGTATGTTAAGCAACTCGCTTAAGGCTACACAGCTAGTCAGTGGAAAATCTGAGTCAATTTAGGTCAGCTCACCTTAAATTCCTATGAAACCACATTGAGAAATATTAATATGTTGGAAGAAAGAAGCACTGAGCCAATGATGAGAAAGACACTAAGTCAACTTTCTGTACATCGTATTTTTTTCCTTGGGTAGCAGTAGCCCATAAAGTTATAACTTTTGTTGTTTTTTTTTAATAAGATGAGCTCAGATTTTCCAGATTTAAGCTTACATTTACTGAATATTTATGGTAGCACAGGTTAAATTATAGTCATCTCATGTAATACTCAAAATAATTCTGCAAGATGGATATTTTAATAATCTCTACCTTAGGCTCATGGTAGGCTCTGACCTACTTCTTCTGATTTCAGGGTCTGGACTTCTTCCAACAAACCACCATGTGTCAGATGCATGTTTCACATAGGAATTTTTAAAACATCATGAGGATTTCCAAAATTTTTGTTTTCAATAATAAAGATAGCAATAATATCTCCTATACTTCCTATCCAACACTGTTCTACAGTATTACACATAACACATTTTCTTATCAAAATTCATTCATGAGTATAATTTTAAAAATCCAGATTACTGTGGAATAAAATTATCTTTACTGTCTAGACTTAATCCGAAGTTAATGGTTAATAATCACTGCATCACCATAAATATTACTTTCATTAATAAGATTAAGTTTTATTTTTCCAAGTAAGATATGTCAGAGACTTATAGAGGACATTATTAATATCTTCACAAAACATGAGATGAGTGTATAGAGTCAGCAAATTTCTTCATGCATTCACAAATATTTATTGAACACTCTGTATGTCACACACTGTTCTAGGTGGTGGGTGTACTGCAATAAACACAATGTTGAAAACCTCTGCTCTCAAGGAGCTTACACTCAAATAGAAAGAGACAGACAATAATAAGATAAGTAAATCAAATGCATTGTGTGCCACACAGTGATTAAAAAAAATAACACAGTGGTTAGCAAAATTTCTTTGTAGAGACCCATAGTAAATACGTTAGGCTTTGGGGACCAGATGGCCCCTGTCAGAACTATTCAACTCAGTCTTTGCAGCATAGAAACAAACATGGACAAAATATAAATAAACGGGACTGGCTGTGTTCCAACAAAACTTTACATACAAAAATATGCAGTAGTCAGGATTTGGCCTGGTGGCCATAGTTTGCTGACTTCTGAAATCACACAAGAAAAGAGGATAGAAAGAGTTAGGAGAGAGGGTGAAGAGGGACTCACTGAGATGGCACCAGTTAACTGAAAGAACAGAGAAAATAATGAAGGCAGTCATGTGGGTATCTGACAAAGAGCTTTCCAGACAGAGGAAACAGGAAGTGCAAAGGCATTGAGGCAGGAGCTTGCCTGTTGTCTTCAAAGATCAGTGAATAGGCCAGGGTGTTTGTAGAGTAGAGAGAGCAGAAACGAACAGACATAGAACAGGCAACATGGTCTGACAATGCAGAGCCTTATAGAGCAGAGTAAAGATATTAGGTTTCATTCTGTGTAAGATAGGAAGCATGGGAGAATTTTGAGAAAACAAGCGGTATGGTAAATCTTCAATTTTAAAATGATGTCTTGGCTGCTTTAGGGATAGACTGAAGGGGTACAAGGGGAAACAAGAATGATTCCGGCAGTGACTGCAGTATTTTTTTGTGAGAGAAGATGGTGTCTTAGATCAGAGTGGCTGTAGCCTAGTTGCTGAGAAGTAGTTGGCTCTGCACAGATGTGGAAGTATTGATAACAGTATTTCCTGATGGATTGGATGCAGAATGTGAGAGGAAAAAAAAGAATCCAAGGATGAGAGTTTTGGCTTTAGCCACTGGGATGGGAAAGACTATGAGAAGCATTTTTTTTTTTTTTGACGAGGTTCACAGATACAAATAGCTTAGTTTTTAATGCATAAAATATTGCAAATGTTCAGTTTAAGATATCCATTAAGATACAAAAAAAATATATCAATTTATGTCTGGTTCCCCTTCAGTACATAACAGATATCAATATGTAGGTATAGCAATAGCAAGGGTAGAGCACAGAATTTCTTTTTACTTATCCGAATTTGTATGGAGTCATGATGACACACCACTTTGGGACTGTTGAAATAGAACATAGAAACATGAAATGCAATCGTGGCTCTGCAATTTAATAGAAATATGGGTGTAAATCATCATTTAACTTCCTATGCTTTAATATTCTCAAGTGTAAAATAGAAATAATAGTACCAATCATGAGAGTTACAAGGAATAAAGTGATAATGGGCGGTGGGGGGGAGCATTTAGCACAATGCCTGACAAATAATAAATGCTCAGTAAACATTTAACATTCTTCTTATTATCCACTATGGAAAAAAGTAAGGGCATTTCAAACCTGTTTGCCTTTAATTTGTGAAAAAGAATACTCATTTTAAAAGTTATCCAGGAATATGTAGAGTTTGCAATGTATCAACCAACCCTTTTGACTCTACAAAAATTATGATGCAAGAGTTTATTCAGTTCTTTAGAAAACATTTGCTGTTGTGTTTTTACTCATTGAAAATGAAAGCCTTCAAATAGGCTTGGCATTACTCCTGCTTGTTTGTTTGTTTTTAGCATTTGCGCTGCTTAGATTATGGTAGACTAACTGCTAGGGGAAGCAAGGAAGGAAGGAAAAAATGAAGGAAGGAAGGGAGGGAGGGAGGAAGAAAGGAAAGAAGGAACGAAAAGCAAGAAGGTAACAGTAAATAGGAAATAGGTTTTTGAGTGTCGGTATTCCCAAAGCCTAAAATATAACATGGATACATTCATTTTTACAAAACTTTCCTCCCTTTATCTTCTTACAAACTTATCATGTATCAGTTTGCAATTGATATCCTGTGTAATAAACCATGATAAAAAGAATGACTTATTTGTCAATACAAGTAGAGTCTCCTGTGTGGTTTTATTACTTGATAAAACAGTAAAATACTACAGCTTCTTCTCAGGGAATATATAAATATTTATGTCACCATGTATTAGAACATAGTAGTGGCATTTTTTTTAAATGCCTCACTTTAGCATAAAATATTATTTAGACCCATAAAGCAGATTGTTTATATGGAGTTTCACTCATTCAAAGGATTTTTAAGGATGAAAACATGCAAATATGAAAATAAATTACACAGGCAATTGTTGAAAAGTGCACTCCTGCTTCTCAACTTCATATGGTATAGGTTTTCTCTGAAAGATAAAGTGTGCTTGATAAAGAGATTACTAAAGTTATGTCAGAATATCAACTTCCACACTGAGTCTTGGCCTAATCATATTAAGATACTAGCCTTCCTTTAACATCTTAAAAAATCAAAAGAAATAAACAAACAAAAATTATACTTAATGAACAGTGATTAGACAGCATGGAAGACTGAATTAAAAATGTTAGTATTCTAAGTGATGTGAGTTTGAATTCCAGCCTCATGTCTTACTATGTGACATTTAAAAATCATTAAACTCCAAGCTTTAGTTTTTATATTTGTCAAGTAATTATGACAACATCTTAAAATTGGATATAAAGATTAAATGGAAACAAGAAAGTAAAACCCCTTACACAAAATATTATTCTGTTGTGTTAAATAGTGAAATACCATTCATATTATTAAAAGAAATAACTATCATTATTATTATTTAAGAAATGCTGTCAACCATTTTATTAGATTAGATTTAGAGAATTAAATCTAATAATTAAATTCATATAAAAAAACTAATATATTTATTAGAGCATTTTAAATAGTCAAAGTCTTATTTCTTCTCAAGAAAATAAGACAAACATTATTGTTTCTCTAATTAAACACCTGTCTGTTGTCCTCACCCCCAAATAAAACTGTACACAATCACCATTGACTTATGTAGAGCAAAATTCTAATAAAATATTTGTGATCTCATATGCATAGAAATTAGGCCTCTATGAACATAGAGGGCATCTGTAAATGTATTTAGGAAAATGTACCGGCTGAACTGGAGAATTTTGCCCCACAATAAGAGAACTATGCATATAATCTGTAGAGATATTTAAAAAAAATAATTTTATACCAAACTTTAAATCAACTAAAAATTCAGTGGCAACTTACCTGCACCCACATGCTATGGGGAAAAAAAATACTGTGTTACTTATAAAAAGACTAATACTGGAATGAAAATGGGAGAACAAAATTACAAAATTGATAATTAGCCAATATTTGCACATATTCTACAACATTCGCTTTCATGTGTTATTATGCTGGCCTGTCACCTTAACAGTTTATTAACTGGAGTCTCAATTTATTTTTTCTTTTCGAACAGAAAAAAAATGCTAGTGGAAATTTCATTTGTAACATAACCTAATTCTGGATTTTACTTTTGATTATAGCCATGATTGACTTTGATGTTTTCAAAATGAATTTCAAAGACTATTTATTCAGTTAATTTTGAAAGTAGAAACATACTGAAACTTTTATCCCACTTGGTAAGCAGCCATCCCTTAGTTTTATCCAAGTTTTTCCATGAAAATGCCAATCGGGAATAAAACTGACAAATATATTCAATCAAAGATGGATTTTTTTTTTTGCTCTTAAGTTGCAAATGGCCTCATTAAAATAAAAGCACTACCTCAGGGATTGCATAAAGCAGAGTATTGGTACCTAAATGGTGTTTATGACCAGGCTAAATGTAAAGTGAATTAAAATTTAAAGGATTATAGTCAGGTAGGGCCACAGACATCTGTAGAGAAATGTCCATTAAGAAGATGAAAGAACCAGCAGTCCCTGGTGACAGGCACATGTCAGGTTAGCGGTCAGCCATACCTATACACTTAGTGTCACAGCAAATGAGAAACACATTGCCCAAGGAGGAAAGTACTTAAGAGATATTTATTTTAGACTAAGAAAAAAAAAAATCATGAAACTAACATTTTGGAATTCATATCCATCATTGTCATCAAACTAAAGTCAAAAGAAAAGGGAAAATAAGATGTGGGCTGATAATAAATATTATCACATATGTGTTTATAGATATTGTATATACTCCAAGCCATGACTGTATTTATAGAATCAATTGAAAGTAGAATCATGTAAGAGTGCCATTATGTCCACGGTGCTGTAACCACAAAGAGGTGCTGCTGCCCAGCTACAAAAAAAAAGAAGGAAAAAAAAAAAAGAAATTGCCTCTAGGGTACTAATACACTAAGGGTTTCATTCCTTTCATAATGTGAATGAGTCACAAAACCAGACACTATTTTTGTCATTGTCATGACACAATGCTGTCCTGTGCACATGGCATACCCCTGTTGCATCTGCCTCATCAAAATCAAGCATTCATTTAAATGGTCGTCAAATGCCCTTAAGTGATGATGCACGAATGCAGGAAATCTGATCTCTTAATTAAAAGAGACTACCTGCTTCTTTATTGCCTCTTCTTTTTCTCCTTCTTTTTCCTCCTCCTCCTCCTCTTTCTCCTCCTTTTCCTTCTTCTTTCTCTCTGCCTCTTTCCCTCTCCCCCACCCAGATCCTCCCCACCATGTACTGGGTGGGAAACACCCACCAGTAGTGTTCATATATAATACATTTAGCATACTGTCTTGGGAAATCAACGTCAGCATTTGATATAGCAAAATATGGTTGAAGGTGTTTGTGGCAGGGTTCTTCTTCCTTGACATTTATTTATAATCTGTTCATCACAGTCTCCCACTCTGTGGTTTTAAACATAGTTCAGAGAGAACATTTTCCCTACTAAGTTTGCAACTCATGTTCCCTAGGATCCATGGCTTCTGACTCTACTCTTAAACTAAGTCAACAAGCTGAAGCCACTCTCAAATCTGGACTGTGTTCCCACAAATACTGAAAAACAAAAACAAAAAAGGATGCTTTGCAATCTTATTATTCCTAGGAATAGAAAAAGTCTTTCAACACAAACGCTGTATCACTTCACCAGGCATCATTAACATTGTTTTGGTGGTCTTGTCTTTAAAATTAAACTGATTAAAAGGTGCTATTTTCCTAGTTATATCTCTATCTCACTCCACAGTCCTTTATATTAATATACTTATTTGGTGGATGAAAACTTTGAAAATGAAAATAAGAGATAGAGGAGGATGTCTCTTAAATCACCATTTCCCATCCCTCAAATCTTCTAGTTTGTTCTATGCTGGCACAACCTCCTCAGCCTTACCTCAGTAGTTTTTGTAAAAGTATCACCAACTACATCCTGGATTGTGTATCCGACTTACAGCCAGTGGAATAGGAGACAGTCACTTGAAGATGTGCAGTAGACATCATCTTTAGGATAGGATTCTGGGCAGAACTATGGCAGACTTATTGAGGGAAAGAGTGGTAGGTAAGCAGATTGGACAAGCATCAGTAATCTCAGGCATG
Organism: Indri indri; assembly: GCA_004363605.1. NCBI lineage: Eukaryota > Metazoa > Chordata > Mammalia > Primates > Indriidae > Indri > Indri indri. Next base: position 24,118 of record RJWJ010003198.1, on the reverse strand, counting down.
CAATTAGGGGTCTAATGAGAAACAAAATGGGGATAATTGGACCAGGTGATAGAAGAACAAATTGAGAATAATTGTGTCATGAACAAACAAACAAACAAACAAACAAAAACCTTTGTCTAGTCTTTTAATATAACATGTAAATTTGGAAAATACAGTATTTTATGATTCTAGAAAAATTTTTCTGCCACTTGTTTCTTTCACTTTTGAGTACCTCTCTTCTGGGGCAGATGCACCCCTGTGGTGACAATCCTGTGCTTTCTGAAAGAAGCACAGGCCATGGAACTTTCTTACCCCCAACCCCAGCATCAATATGCACTTGTCTTCTGAGTCTTCACTGAGTACCTTGCTCTCAGTTCTCTTGGCTAGTTAGTATAAATTCAAATTATCAAGGTACTGGATAAACAAAGTGAGTAAGTTTTCTTCCTTCAGAGCTCTGTATCGTACTATATTTTAAAAAGCTTTCAATTAAACAAACGGCAAGCTCTTCTTCAGGTGGAAAAGCCAGGCAGAGATGGAAGTGATTTGATACTCAGAGAACCTTAAATCATGCCCCATGTAGCTGCCTACTCCTTGAATACAGGGCTTCCCCTTCCAGCAGATGCAGGCCTGAAGACATGCTCAGACATGACACGTGCCACGTTATTTCCTCTTAAACAAGTTACCTGTCATATCAATATAGGCTTAGTCGTTTTGTTCCAAAACTCACTTTTATTAAATACAAGGTCCTTGTGAAGTATCAGAAAGAATGCTGAATATATTTAGAAGTAAAAGAGACCTCTTAATGTGTTTTGACTATGTCACAGCTTGTGTGTTTGATAGGGAAACATTTCACACCACTCCAATCCCAGACTTGACCCTTCAGGGAGCAATCTCAGATGGCCTTATCAGAGAGATGGTAAATTTGGGCTAGCCTCAAATTGTCTAGTGTTCGATTTTGACTTACCGTCTCTAGAGATTGTAATCTGAATCAGATAAATTGCTCAGGATCCATTTCTTTATTATTTCTCCATTAAAATGTGTACTAAAAGGCATGTGATTTTGGACCTAAATAGAATGAGTAACGAAGAAGGGACCTCCTCTGCTAGTAAAAATAGTACAACCACAAGCAACTAAGAGCCTGCTCTCAAATATTTCCCCACAATTTACTCAGAGGTTTAAACTTAGATTCTATCAGACTTGGAGAAAGGAGGAATTCCAAGAATGAGGGGGCTCTCTACTAAAAATAAATGTCCTTACTAGGTCTTGAGAGAGTTCAGATTCAAGCTCAAGCTGGTCTGTAAACCTCAAAGGTCATTGGTTCAAAAGGAGAGGAGTGATTGTCACGCTCATGCCGTATATAGCTTGTCACCATTGTTCTGTTTAAGAAATGTCAAGCATTTCCTCTTCCTAAAGAGTCTAAAGAACCAAACTTGTGTTTAAACTATTTAAAATTTCATCAAGAAAAGAAAAAAGATTTGCTTCTAAGTTAAAAATAATAATAAAGGAAAGTAGAAAATCAGCTAAGAGGAAAAGGAGTCCCTTGTAATGGGTATTATCTTGTGCCATATCTGCACACTGAAGACATTCTTATGCATTATATTGTAAGATAATGAGAAGTAAGAAAGGATTAGTTTCATTTTTTAATTTAGATGATGATTGTTCAGAGAAGGTCTGTAGTTTTCAAACAACATATAAGAAATAGCAATATTCTTGTTTATACTGGCTATGTGGTGCAATGTTGTTATCTTGTTCATTCTTTCAGATCATGTGTGTACTTACCTAACTTACATACATGGGTAATATGTTTCATATTCGATATCCTTTTAGCTACTATACATTGCTATATGAGAATCGGATATGAATTGTTGTTTTCTACTACCTAAAGGAGCACACCAATCTATTTTATTTTGTTCATTTTTGTCAATGCAGTGTTAATGATCTTAAGGTGAGAAATAATGTTTTCCTTATTGGTGAATATGTTAGAAAATTAGTATCTTTCAATGATCAGGAAGTCCCCTGCATTTTTGGATTAGAATCAACTGCATGAACATCTAGCAAAGTTCTGGATGCTTCATTGTAGCTCAATGTGTATTTATTGAGAAGTGTTTTTCTCTATATCACATCTTTGTGAATAGAACTATTATCTAAAAATAGATACCTAAAATACAGCATAATTATTATTAAGATTGGGGTAGGAGAAGAAAACATATTCTTAGTGAAAATAACAGAATCTGCTCCTGAGATAACAAGAAAAGGCCATATCATTTTTATCATGTTTTTCAGAGAGAAAATCTTAAAAAATGTTAAAAGCAAGAAAGGCAATGTGTGAAATTCAGTATCCAAAATGCTTTCCTCCCGAAGCTGTGGCTTTGGATTGACTAAGGAACACCTGGACTTAGCCTCAACGTTTGGGGTCTGTTTCCAGGCCAAAACCCGTTTCCAGTTCAGGGCTCCTGGATTCTATTAAGATTTCCCGTGAATCAGGCAGGGCTAATTCAGCCTTGAACAATCAATCACTCTCACTCCATTTTGTGAGTGGGAATGATTGATGGTTCTCTGCTGTTCATGGCTGACCTAGATGTAGGAAGCAAACCTGAGCACGATGCTTCATGTGTGAGTGGCTTATTTGGAATCAATCAACTGCAAGGAACTCTCCTGTGTCTTCTTTACCCCCTTCCTGGATAGACATATATCCTTCATATCCTTCCTATAGGTTTTCTGGTTTGCTTCAAACTATTGTCAATCTCTCCTTCCCCTCACTCTCTGAAAATATGTGTATGTCTGTTCCCCTGTACTCATTTTCATGGCCCTCAGATTAGCTAGACCCCAATTTTCTTCCACCTGATCTTTATATTTTAGAATCTTTTATCTGCTAATTCTTCACATCCTCTTCTCTCTTCCAAAATCTGGGCTTGTGTAGTAAGATCTGTCCTTCCTCTTGTTGCTTTCTCATAGAAATTTTAGGGAAGAAAAAAGAAAAAAAAATATAATATGAATTGCCTTTCTCCTTTTTCTGACATTGGGGGAAAAACAGAAAAGAAAAAAAAAGGTCCATGGTTTTGTGAATTAGTATATTTTTGCTTGCTGTGTTTGCAGCTAGTGATCTTTCATTTTTGAGAATATTAATGTTGCATTTCAGAGAACTGTGTGCAATTTTGTAGATGTTATCATTATGGCCTTACAGCCCAGAATTACCACTGTTGTCACAGTCACTACAAGGAAATGCTCTCCCACTCATTTCTCTGATAAGAAGCTGCCTCATGTTCCCACACTTCCCGGGGTCTACTAGCTGGACTGAGACATTTGCGGCTAAGATTTTCAAAGGGAGCCTAATAATGTGCAGTTTTCAGGATCGCTATTTTTCCCTAAAACTCACTGAAGTTGTGAAAACCCTTATGAAAAATGATTAGAGAAGTTGCAAAAATCACAAACGCAAGGCAAAACTCAATGCAGTTCTTTTCATCATTTCGGTGACAAGAAAAAGGGATGGCCTGCTCTTCCATCCCGTCTCATGGCAAATCATACGATTCTGAAATGCAACTACCATGTATATTTAGGAGATTATTGACAGGTTCTTTTAAAGGAGAGTACTATTTCAATGATAATTGGGAGAAAAATAGCTAGCGATTATCACATAGAGTTACGAATGACATTATTTAGTATGGAACATACATGCATTTATTCATTGAAAATGAAGGATGTAAATGGATGCATAGATTTATAAGATATGATAATCTGAGAAAGAATATTATAAAAATATATAACTATATGTATGTATACACATATGTACATTTAAGTACATACATATATACATGCATATATATATATATATATGTAAAGTTGATGGAATTCAAATGACTTAATATTTTGTTCAGATAAAAACATGAGACCAGATTCTTTTCTAAACTTAGCTGAATCCCTTAGAGGAGTGAACTGCTTTTTCCTGAGGGCCTTTTAGAGTTTTACAATTTTGTTTTAATAACAAATATAATAAAAACATTCCATGTTCTTTTGTAACCTCTTTTTTCCCTTTCCTTTCCTTTTTTTTCCTGGCTTTCTGCAAAAGGCAGTAAATAACATAATAGCTTGCTTTAAAAACTGAGTAAAAGTGCCCACATTCCATTTGGCTCTGTCAGTATTTTTGGTGAGAATTGGTCAGTTAGCCTGGTCGGCTCCTGTGTTGGGGACTGTCGTGAGGAAGAGGAGCAGGCAGTGTGGTCGGAGGGACTGTAGCCTTTTGGCAATGGCAGCCTCATATATTGGCCTCCCTCCTTGTTGCGAGCACAGTACATCTGAGACTCCCCGAAGCAGAGTCTTACCCTGAAGGCAGGGACAGCTTAGGGGGCCTGGGATGGAGCTGGCAGCCCACCATGAGCAGTGACTCTTCCTCTCCCTCAAGGGCCACACCACGGCCACAGATGTAGTCTTGTGGAAGCCATTGCCGAATCACAAAAACATTCTTGTTATTAGCCACGTCACCACTCAGATTGTAAATCAGGCTCACTCTCTGAGCATGGGAACAAGAGAACTTGGAAGGCGGTGGAAAAGAAGCAAGAATTCTTCCATCGCATTCTAAAGATTATGTTGCTAGACTACCTCCCTCCCATATCAGAAAGGACATTGTTGCTAATTTTCTTATTGAAGAATAAAGCCATTTTTTGAAATTCTATCCACTAAAGCCACATATGGCTTATAGCACAGGAGTTATCACGGTTCCTAACCAAATAAAAGTGAAGGAACCATCCAGTTATTTTTATTTATAATATCTGTACATCAAAATGTGTATATTAATGTTATTTGGTGAGATTATTGTTAAGCAAAGAATATGCTGGAGAGATATGATTGCTTTAATGCTAGGGACAGGCAGATGTGTATCAAATGTACATAAACATCTGAAAGCAGATAAGGAAATATTGGCCTTGCTTCAAATGAGATGGAAGCCAAGATAGGCAAGAATTATTTGTCAGAAATGGAGTGGAAAAAGATCAGGGCCAGGTATGTAGAACCTCTGGGTCTGCAGTTGCAAGCAAATCAACAGTAAAATTTTAGATGCGCATTATTGAAATGCTGTTGTGCTTGGTTAAATAAACAGCTAATAAAAATATATGAAAGTTTAAAAGGTAAAGATGTCTATTATTACCTACAGATAAAGGGAAATTGAGCAAATTTTGAAGTTTATCCCTTTTGTGAGGTAAGATTAATTTTAAAACAAACTCTTATTTCTGCATTAATGGTCTCAAATCTAGATGGTGATACTCTTTCTTAGCCTGGAGCATGGGAACAATTTTTCTGCATAGGATGCAAAATGTCTAAGGAGCAAGAAGTTCTTAAAGTTAAGCATGACCCAGCTATATTGGGTAAAATATATCATGTTTATACAATATGACCACAATGTGTTGGATGGCATATTTAGTACCTAGGTTGATGCCTCTTACAATATATTCCTTAGATCGTAGTATATTGAGCCAGACATGTATATATGTAAGAGACAGACCAAAAAGTCATTTAAACAATATTGAAAGCAGTTTAAACTTCTCATAGTGAGAATTTTAGTTCATCTTTGGGGAAGAATTATTTTGTTCTGAAAAAAAGCACTTGAATGGGTCTTTTAGTTATAAAACTATAAAGAGAGAATCAGCACATTGTTCTCAAGAAAAACACTTAAGTAACCACTGAATTGAATGCATTATCTGGAGAAGCTAACTGTTACATTTGATAATAAGAATTGGGTATAGGTTTAGAAGAGCTTCTGTAGGCTTTGTAACTTTAAATGTTTTTTTGTTCTGAATTTAGACTAACCAGAGCCTACACAGTATTGCTTATTGTTGCTTTCTTGCTCAAAACCTGAAGATCTGAGATTTTCCATAAACTGAAAGAAGGATATGGGAAAGAAAGATCTGGGATAATATTGTCCCACTTTGGACTGAGTGGGCTATGAATACTCTGTGTGTGTAAATCAAAATTGATGAACCCAGATAGCTATTCTGATTTTAAAAATATTTCTGGGGCTACGTAATCTTACCATTCTGCATTGAATGAATGACTATTCCACTGCCAATAATTTTAGGGAAAGGTCTACCTGTGAAAAAGGAATAAGGACTTAAGAGGCAAACTTCAGACCGGAGTTTGGATAAATTTTCTTATCTTTTTCTTCAATTTCACAGGGTCGGAATTTGATTAATAGGAAGAGTGAGCCTATTTGAGGACATTTCCATTGACCTTGCTTCAGGTGACAGTCTGAAAAACAGGACCATCCTAAGAATCGCTGTGGCACTACTCTTCATTAGTCTTAAACATTCAGGAAAGTCCACGTTAGTAAAGGGACCTCTTCCAGTCTTGGGGCTGAGTAGCAAAGGGAGAGCAGTATGTCCTCCCTTAAACCCAGATGAGCAGCACAGCTCAGCATCTCTCAGAAGAGAGTTATTGCTGAAGGTTCCTAGCAGCAGAAACATCAGGAAGAGGGTAGAGAAGTACAGGAGATGTACCAGGCTATTCATCTACTCCTGATGTTCATGTGACAGTCCCAGGAGCATTTATTCTGTTTTCACCCCAAATGGTGTACAGCAATTCAATTCTGGCACCAGCTATCTGGAGTTAGTGCAGACCCCACAAGTCATGGACTCGGTCCTTCACAAGACATCCCCACTATAGAGAGCAGTACAAGTTCAAGGTATCCCTAGGCCACCCACACTTCTGATTTGCTACAAATTCAGGAGTTTCCAAAACCTCCTCTAATTTAATAGTTCATTATAATGATTCACAGAACTCAGCAAAAGATACATTTTACACATAGCCAAATGAAGAGGCACATAGGGCAAGGTCTTGGAAAATCCTGAATGCTGAGCTTCCATGACTTCTTGTGAGAGCAGGGTGCATCACCCTCCTGGCACATCAATGTTCACCAGTCCAATCAAGATACTCCACTGAGCTTCAGCCTCCGAAGTTTTCCTGAAGGTACTATTACATAATCATGACTAACTAAATCAATGGCCACATATTTCCAGGCCTCTTCCCCTCTCAGGAGATTGTGCTAATGCAAGATCTCACTCCTGTAATCACGTGGTTGGTCTTTCTGGTGACATGCCCCCAGTCTGATTCTATGTATGGCCCCACCATGAGACACTTCATTAGTTTAAACTCAGACGTGATCATGAATAACAATGCTCATGAGTACCAAAGATGTTTCTATCACTTGATCAGAATGCTGATCAATAGAAGAAAAGAAAGTAGAAGTCATAGCCTTAGGACTTGGGGGGAAATCTGACCACATTTGTATTCACTTTATGAGGAGACTTTGGCAAATTAGAAAACACTTAGAAGATCAAACTTGTTTGTTTTTAAAGGTACTTCCTTCTTGATTTTAACACTAGTATTATAAGAGGTTTCTGAAGTCATATATAGTCTCCAAATATGGATATGAAGCCAAGTGTGCTAGTCATGCAATTTTGGTAAGCAATATGAGCACTTTATTATTGTTTATACTTCTAATCATCTTCTGCGCTCATACTGATTTCCAGCAAGAGATCGTTTACTCTCTTCAGGTTTGCATTGCTCACGTGTCGCAAGCCAGTAGAGCTCTGTGTTGTGAGAATGTAAGCACGTGTGGAGAAAAGTCACAAATTTGGAGAGCTGCAAATAATGTTTTAATAAACGAGACACAGGGTTCAAAGAATTGCAAGAGTTTAGCTAACAAATTCATGGGAAAGGCTTCCACCTGTAAGATTCTCAAGCATGAAATCCATTTTGTAGCTGTGTCTACCCCTGAAGCATGGTCCATAAAATGTGACAACTTCGATATACTCTAAATCTTGCCTGACATTCCTTAGATAAGCATCAAGTACATCACAGGGCCATTTTGACTAAGGCAGAACATGACGACACTCATTAGAACTACAGAGAATGCAGACTGGTGTTCATGGAAAACCACATACAGCACTGCATGTTGGACAACCAGTGAATGCACTGTGTGCTTAGTCTTTCTCTGGCTGATAAATGATGTTCCACTTTGAAGAAACAAGATATATGGGACAGATGCTATCACTGTACACAGGAAACTGGCAGCAAGTAGTTAAGTGATTTTCTAAATTTACTCAGAAAGCCAGTAGCAGAATTGGGTCAAAAAGTCCCATGTTTCATTATTATACTGAGCAAGAGCATCCAGAAGAAAGGCTTTGAAGGGTTAAGCACAGATCTTAACTTGATCATTTTTATCTTTCTGTTTACTTTTATGTCTTTGCACCCTTGCTCAAGGTTCTTTGTAAACCAGAAGTAGATTTATTAATGCCTAGGTATTCTTATGCTTTTAGGAATGGGTTCATAATCTCCATTGTTTAACTTAAATTTAGTTTACAGATAGAAATCCTTTCTAAATACTCAAACATGTGGGGAGAGGGGGATTTTTTAGTCCCCTGCCTAATACCTACTGATTCTGGGGTGGAAACGATTAGATAATCTGGTTGTGATTCTGTTGTACCTCCTGATCCCTGCGTCTACCCTGTAGGAATTTTTTGTTTTTTAACTTTCATGAATACTAACAAATAATTGTTTCCTCCTAGGAGAAAGTGGAAAAGAATTTTTGAAAACAAAGGAAAAAGGCTCTGCATTTTCCTTCCTGATTTTAGAATGTTACCTTGGCTTCTTTCTCTCATTTCCTTGTAATAAATAGAACTAAATTTTATTTTATAAAGGGTGTTGTGAGGTCTGAATTTTTTTTTCATCTGAAACACATTAAGTCCTTTAGATACTTAAGAGCGCATAATTACAAATGTATATCATTAAAGCAAAGCTATATTAATTAATACAAAGCTGCCCTAGGGTCTAGTAGCTTTTAGAGGCCCTGGCAAAACTACTTAGATTTCTTTTTTCCTTTGTCTAAACATGTTGATTTCTTTCTCCAATTTTAATTTTGTAACTTAATACAAAGTACATTTTGGAAATGTGCACAATTAGTTTGGACGATGTAAGTCAGATTACTAAATAATAAATAATATAATAAAAATAATCACACTAGTTGTGGTTTTGCCATTAAGGCACATTTATTTATTTTCTGGTAGTATGTATTATATAATACATTGTTATTTTAAACCCAACTACTAGAATATTCAACTTTATTAAATGTTGTTTTCTCAAGTAAATCCAAGTTTTTCAAATCTAAGACAAGTATTTGTATAAATGGAAATGAAATTGAATTGAATTTTCCTTTAGATTGTATTTAGTCTAAGGAAGGAAAGACAAGTTTAAATTTGTAAGTTGTGCGATGATACAGATTTTTAAAAACAATTTAGTTCAGTCATTTTCATGTATTTTTGGTTGCCATATTAGAGTTGATGTTATGGGAATGGCTACTACCGACTCCCGTAAGCTAATACCAGTGTCTTCCATTACAGTCCTTTACACCAAAAGAATAATGGATAGATGCGTTCATGATTTCTAAGGCAACAATTAACCTGGCCAACAAAGGACCTACTATGGAAATTTTAGGGATCCTACTTTAATAATTGCAACAGTGTGTAATAAGCATAATGATATAAGATAATTGGGTGTTTCTAGAAGTTTCCCAACCTCTCAGCACTAATGGATTTTTGGGCTAGGTAATACTTTGTTGTTGGGGGCTGTCCTGTGCATCACAGGATGTTTAATAGCATCTCTGTCTTCTGCTTGCTAGATGCCAATGGCACCCCCCCCACACACACACACACTAGTTGTGAAAACCAAAAAATGTCTCCTGCATTGCCAAATGTCTCTTGGGGGCAAAATCAACTCCAGTTGAGAATTACTATTCTAGAAGATGTTTGGAAATAACTTTCATTCCGCGTTAAATATTTTAATGCTGCTCTATATTGGATTTACTTTATTAATTGTCTCAGCAAACACACACTTTTCTAATACATATGAAGCCCATTTAGCCCAGAGGCTGAGTGGATTATGTCACATTCCAAATTTATTAATTAAATAAATTAATTTTATTAATTTTATCGTATAAACAATAAACATTGCATTAACTGGAGGTTCAGATAATTTTATAATACTTTTTAGGCCTCCATCAGTCAGCTCCAATTAGTATCTCCTACTCTAAACAAAGCTTTGGAAAGCATGTTATAATTTGCACAGTGAAGAAATATGAACTGAAATGTTACTTCTGTTGTGGTTCGGCATGTTTACCCACTGGTCAATCTTGACTATTATCAGATATAGTAATTGGCTAGCTTGTGTAGCTATAATTTTTCCAACAAAAACTAAAACAGTTATTGTTAAGGGAATACCTTTAATAAGAATGTACTGGAAGTTCAATGAAATATGTGTAATTTCTACTATAATCAGCCAAGTGGTTGGACAAAATCATGAGAATGTGAATGAAATTAGGAGAAAAGTTGGGAATAGTATAGGGATTGGTCATACGAACCACAGAAATTGTTGCTTTTCTTTTATATCCAAAACAAGAGTCTGAGTTCGTCTCTCTATTTCCCAGCTGTAATTACTGCATCCTGTTCTTTGAATGTCTTCACTGGCCTGCTATCTTTTTAAGTAACTCTAAACTTTTATCTTTATTCCAAATGCCTATGTAGGCTGTCTGCCAAAATATCCTTGCATGCCTGTACTCTCTTTCACAGCCTCATAAATGAGATCCCTTTCTAACTTTGCTCTTATTAACCTTAGCATTTTCAGCATTCGCTTTTCAAAAGCAAAGAGCTACTTGCTTATTTACCAGATGGTGTTTTTGACTTTATCACAATAACTAAAAAGAGTTGACACCATTAATTTCTCAGCTCCAGCCTTTCAAAAGTCATGGTGTAACAGGACCAGAATGGACGCTAGGGGTCATCCGCCATGACTTTCCACCAAATGGCAGATTCAAGCAGGAAGCTCAAAGTCAAACAGACCTGGAATCAAATTCTACCTGGACTTTGCATTGTAGGAGTGACATTGAATAGGTTCTTAAGTTTGCTGGGTCTCAATATAACTTTTTAAAAAAGGAACACCTATGTTATAAGAATTTATGAGATAACGCTTTGATTTTCTGACACATAGCACATAGTCAACAAATATTTATGTCCCTATCGTTATTCCTATTGGAGTAAACCCTACAACAAATATCTGTTACAGGGATCCTCTTCCACATTATGCCAATTTTATGTAAATTAAAAATTTTTGATCAGGTAATATATGCCCTGGTTAAAAATTCAAACACTACAAAATATATTCAATGAAAAGTAAACTTTCCATGGAACACTACTATTGCTACTTTTTGTGTAACCATTAGAAACAATCTATGTATACACAAACATACCCACAACCCTGTTTGATACAAGTTGTAGCAAACTATACATAGTGTCCTGTACCCTGAATTTAATGTTAAACCAATTTAAATATCTCAAGGTTGTCATATTGCTTTCCTATGTTTACTTTTCTAGGCAATAAATACCATCAGTTTCCTTAATATATATCTGCACATATATATATATATAGATAGATAGATATATTTCTCATGTAGTCATATGTCTCACTTCCCTAATTAGTGCCTCTAGACATATATTTCTTTGTCAGTGATTTTCTTAATCTTAGTACCCAGTATTGAATGCTGTATTCAAAAATACAGATCACCACAGGTCGATTATTAAAATTTCCTACGTTTCTGATGCAATAATACAGCTATTGAATACAATATTTTATCTAGATTGTTTCTACACAAATTTGACTTTTAAAGACAACATTTTATTTGTAAAACATCTTACATTGAATGTCATTAAAATTATTGAAACCACCAATACTTTGCATAAAAAATTTGAATTTCGATAGAAAATTCTATAACAAATATTAAGATTAAATCTTAGTTAATTATAAATTGAGCTTGAGAAGCTATGATACAAAGATTCATTTCATCTACACAACAATATAGAAAATAATGCAAATAATTCACAATAACCGAACTGATATGTCTATGCTATTAAGCTAGGGCATGGCAGTCAAGTGATGGTTCTGGTGATTCCATAGTTTAGATATAGCTCAGTGTTCCTGATGTTAAAAAGGGACTTTTTTATAATTATGTGCTCCTTACAGTACCTTAAAAATGATTCTCCTTTACAGAGGTAACAATGATTATGAAAAGTTTCCTGTGAGCCTTGGGCGTAAAAATAACTTTTTGAGAAAGTATTTTCTTTTGAAGTAATTGGCTTCATGTCTTAAATGATTTACAGTGATACAGTTTAAGATTTGATTGTTGCTTAACTGACCTTGTCTATTTTTAAACTAGCTCTTATTCAACTTGCAGTGCTATGTGATTGAACCATGTACACAGTGAGAAAAAAACAAAAAACTTCAAAATGAAGTGGAGAATGTCTTTTTTCTTAAGTCTTTAATCTAGAACAAAGGTTTGTAAACTGAGGTTTAAAGTCTATTAAAGGAAACATGTGAAATATTACAATTATCTACGTGGACTTTTTTCCCCCAAAGAAGGGGCCATAGTTTTCAACAGTTCTTAAAGGAGGAGCCATAAAAAACTACGAAGTTAAAAAAATCACTACTGTCAATCAAGAATCTTCTTTAAAGAAGACAGCTAAAGAGAGAAAGTGGCTCATAGTTCTATCCAGATTTCTGGGTGAGATTGCAAAGCAGATTTCTTAAGAATACAAAGTGCTGTGAACTAATAGCTTTTCTCTCCTTAGATGGAGATGGTGATGATTAGTTTTATGTGTCAACTTGACGAGTCTATAGTACCCAGTGACTTACTCAAATACTAATCCAGGTATCCAGGTGTTGCTGTGAAGATATTTTGTAGATAGAGTTAATGTCTGTTATTAATTCATTTTAAATAAAGGAGATTGCCCTCCAAGCAGCTGAGGGCCTTAAGAGCAAAAACCAATGTTTCCCAGACAAGAAGACATTCTGCCTCAAGACTGCACCGTCAACCCCTGCCTGAGTCTCCAGCCTGCCAGCATGCTCTACGCATTTCAGCTTTGCCAGCCCCTGCAATCCTGTAAGCCAGTTCTTTAAAATAAATGTCTTAATCCATGCATGTGCATATGCACACACGCACACACATGCATGCACACACACACACACACAAACTTTTTTCTTTGAAGAGCCTTGACTGATACAGAGGCCAACATTAGAAAGAGAAATAGTAATAGAAAGGATCAATACATTTGGTGAGAAATTTCTTTCGGAATTCTAGCAGTGCAGTGGTCTTAGAAAAATGAAGTGGAGTGACGTAGTGCAGAACTGGGAGGTATTCAGAAATAGTTCCCGATATCTTGCCTGACTGAAACCGCCAGCGATTGAGAAGACATCACAGGATCCCAGCTGAGAAAACGTCCAACATCAGAGAGCAACAGGCAGCTGATAGATGGCTTCAGGGTTCACAAGTCCAAAGGATTGCCACTTTGACTCTGCAGTGTCCAGGGCTGGGCTCCCTAAGCCTCATGGAACATTGCAATGCTCTCTGTGGCTCCGTGAGTTACTGTGCATTTAATACAGCACAATATATTATTTTCTCACAATTCTAAAATATTATATCAGCAAGTCTGACAAGTCTGAAAGGGTGTTTTCTCTTTTTACTTGTGTGGCAGAAAGGAGTCAATCAAGATAAGTTTGTACAAGAAGAGTACAGCAGTATATTTCCAACTGTAAAACAAAAGAATTCACTATGTCATCTATACAGTTACTGCATGTTCTTGGTACCTGGCTCATAAGAGATGCTTCAGTCTATGATACAGCTGACAGTGACCACAAAGCACATCTCAGAAGGATCCATTATATTTAAACCACAGCCTTAGTTTCTTTTCTTCCAATCCCCTTTATTTTGCAACTGTTTTCTGAATTAACAATACCCTAGCAGGCCCATTAGGGAAGTCCAGTTGAAAAGATGCCAAAAAGCATCCATGACCATTTCTCTATCAAGCACAAGCCAAAAGTAAAACTTGGTGTGTTACTTGAATTAGTTTTGCTTGATGTTTGGGATATGACTTGATTTTATCCTTTAATTTTTATAAGGGAAAATTTTGCTTCTTAAGTCAAAAGCAGGAAAGGTTACAAAGAGGTCACCTCAGAGGAACTTTTTTTGTTTTGTTTTGTGTTTAAGCTGTCATTGGTGATTTTGTGTTTATTCACCATGGGAGGGCTTTAATAACCGCATTGCTTTGTTGATTGCATGACCGTGTTTGCACCGATCTGTCTTCTGAATACCTAGGCAGGGCTCTTTCATCTTACTCACACATTGCTCAACCTTGGATCCCTGCCAAATTCCCCACCTTCATGAATGATTAACTCATGTAGCCTGTTGCTAATAATGTGTGCACTTGATGGCAGATGATATTTATTTTGGACAGAGTGAACGCAGACCTTGGATGTTTGATCAGGACGGAACGGCACATAGTGTGTGTGGCCGTGCTTTCCAGGGAAAATATCACAATCCAAATACTCAAGTTGCCCCTCATCTCCCCTTTGCACTGTCATAAGAAGGGAGTTTTTGATTCACTTTATCATTCACAAGTTACCTCCAACTCAGCCTTGTCATTGCGATTCGTCACACTTATACTATAACCTTTTATGTGCTGTATCTCACTGATGTCTCCACACACCAGGCCGGTGCCACAGGGTATACGTCAACAACAAAGATCTCAAACATAGTTTAAAAGGAAGCGCCATAAAAGAGAAAAAATAACGGTCACAGTTGCTACTAGAGGCCGGTTCCAACAAACCCGGCAGGTTTTCCAATTTCAACCACAGCTGAATTACAAAGGACAGCTATCAGCTCAGCAGCTCTAGGTATGATTATGAGTAGTCACACTATGACACTATCTTTTTTTCTTCTTCTTCTTTTGTAGGAGGGCCCTCCTACCTAACCTTCTAAACTAAGCGGTAGAAAGAATGTCGTTTCTTTGTTTTCCCTTAGCTAGCTCCGGAATCTATCAAGAGCAGATGGAGTGCCACACCTGGCTGCCAGAAGAAGGAATGACTTTGCCCTCAGCTATGTTGTGGGACCACACCACCCATCTGGCAGATTCCCATAGCTCAGCCATCGATAACTTATTCCAACGCAGTCCAGCCATACCCAGAGCGTGTGCCCTGCAGCTGCACAAGACTCACACTAGGAGCATGTTAGAAATTCACATTCCCAGAAGTCCATCCCTGGAGACTCATGGTCAGTAAGAGAGGTGTGGGCTGGAGGAGTCTGCACTTAACAAGCATCACGGGTGATACTGATTAATTGCCAGGCTTGGAAATGCCCAGTTTAGATTGTGACCTTTTTTTCAGGGTATATAACACAGGCGAAATAAAATCAAGTAACAGCCTCAGTCAGGGAGCGGGAGGAGAAAAGGAGATTATCGTGTATGGAGCATTAAAAATATGCTAGGTGTTTTATTCTTTAAATCACATTGACTTCTCATAAAATGAGTAGAGGTAGACTTTATTACTCCACTTTAATGATGGGGAAAAAGAAATTTGCTGCCCTTATTTTCTCTACCCAAAGTAGAAGGGAGATGAATTTATAAGGCTTTCCCCTAATTTTTCTTATTGTGCTCACTTAGCTGAAAGGTTTCAACAGCAGAGTGGCACGGCATCTGTAGTCCTTGTGTACATGTGTGCGCACACACGTGTGTGTTTTCTGGAGAAGATGGTTCATTACATGTGGATTGCTACTTTCCTATCAGTGGCATAACAAATTACCACACATTTAGAAGCTTAAAGCAACATAGATTTGTTTTTTCACAGTTCTGTACATCAAAAGCCTGGGCAGGCTGGACTGATGTCTCTGTTTCGGGTCTCACTCAAGTGCCAGCCTGCCTGGGCTCTCAGCTTGCGGCCTTTGAGGCGGAGGTGGAGGAACCTGCTCATAAGCAGGACTCAATTCCTGGTGGTTGGAGGGCCGAGGTCCCTATTTCCTGTCTGGCTGTCACCGGGGAGCCTCTCTTAGCTCCTTAAGGCCACTGTGTCCCTTGTCATGCCATCTTCTCCATCTTCAGCCAGCAAAGGTGAGTCATTCATGCTTTGAGTCCCAGACTTCCTGTTCTGCCACATCTCTTCTGCCTCCAGCCAAAGAAAGTTCTTTGTTTTTAAGGCCTCATGTGATTAAATTGGGGCCACACAGGACAATGTGCCTATTTTAAGGTCCACATATCAGTAACCATAATTACATCTGCCAAATCCTCTTTGCTACGTGGTGTGACATGACCAGGGGAATGTCGCTAGAGAGTAAAGATCGCAGGGCCGAGGATCTGCCTGCGATAACACTGAGCAAAAACTTTCTCCGCGAAGACTCCCTTCCACTGGTAATTCTAGGAAATAGTATCAGTGCCCTAAACACAGTCGTCCTTCCTTATCAGCAGTTTTGCTTTCCATGATTCCAGTTACTTGCTATCAACCACGGTCTGAAAATATTAAATAGAAAATTCCAGCAATAAACAATTCATAAGTTTTAAAGAGTACACTGTTCTGAGTAGTGTGGTGAATTCACGTGGCATCCCACTCTGTCCTGCCCAGAGTGAATCGTGAATCATCCCTTTGTCTGGCATCTCCGTGGCTTCTGTGCTGCCAGCCCTTTAGTCACCTGATGGTCACCTCAGTGACCAGATCCACTGTCCCTCTATCATGGTACTTGTGTTCAAGTAACATTTAGCTTACTTCTATTAAAGTACATTGTTACAATTGTTCTATTTTATTGTTAGTTATTCTTGTTAACCTCTTACTGTGCCTAATGTATAAATTAAATTTGAACCTAGGTATGTATGCAGAGGAAAAAATAGTACGTGTAGGCTTCAGGACTATCCACTGGGGGTCTTGAAATGTATTCCCCAAGGATAAGAGGGGACTGCTATATGTAAAAAGTAAGTACAGTGGGCTTTTTGGGTGCCTGGCTTGCATTAGGTGTTTTAATAAATACGTGGGTTTTTTTTTTCCCATTGAACAAATAATACATATTAACTTAGGAAGGAAGAGGAGGTCAAAAAGTAAAAAGAGTTAAGTAACTAGAGCTCTTACACAGCTAGTTCTCGCATTTGTTCCTCATCATGATGCTTATGGGATACTCTTACATTCTTTAACACGTTATTTACAAAGATAGTGAAGCTGGTGGAGACCAACTTTCCCTGACGGCTTTCAAAGACCCTTTCTCCTGCCTTCCTTGAACCCCTCTCCTTCCTTTTCTTTAACATCTTAAATACAGGAGCTTTGTCACATTTCAGATAGGGTTGGGATGAGGTGACAGGAGAAGAATCTTGTTTTCTTCCATTGAAGGAGTAAAGATCCTTTGGAAGGCAATGCGGGCTGGCCTTGGAGAATGGACTGTGGACAGATCCAGCCCAGTGATTAGTCCTGGGTGCTCATGAGAAGAAGGCTGTAGCAAAGGACCCAGTGAGAGCCTGGGACAGGAGAGACTGGCAGCTCTAGGTCCCCTGGGCATGGTGCTGTGATAGCTACTGAGGGGAAGAGATGAGAGAGAACATACACTTACAAAGATCCACTCTGGCTCCTTTGTTTTTTTCTAGCTTCAGCCTCACTTACTCTAACATACGGCTCATCATTTTGAGGTTATAAACCTAGGGGAAATCTCCAAAAGCACATTATGAATAATCTTTCAAAATTAATTCATACTTGGGAAATTGATGGAGAGATGAAGCTGGGCAGCAGGAAGACATTTCCTAATCGTCCTCTTATCCCACATGCACACACTTTTCAGGGATAACTCTTCTTGCCTGCACTCAACCCCTCAACTCACCCAAAAGTGCTTGGACTCAGTCCAGTGGGAACTGATGTTTCTGCTTCTCTTCCTCTTATGGCCGGACATAAGAAAGCTTCGCGTTCAAATCAGCCACGACATTTCTCAGATTGGAATGGCTAGTATAATCATATCCTGAATTAGCTATTTAGAACCATATACTATCAAATGTTCAATGGCCTGGGGACAGTGGTTTGGGTTTTATATTCAACTTATTATTCATTTGTCAGGATAAATTGGGCTTGAAACTTGATGGCAAGACTTTAAGCAACTATTTAATCAATGGCCTCTCATTTTACTGTTTTAGATAGTGAGCTCCTAAATACAAGGTCTGTGAGGAGTTGATGTTGCTTTGTTCAGCAACCAACAGAGATGAGGGTATAGGTAAGTGCTTAATAAAAATACATAATGATTATTATGAATATTGGAATACCTGTAAGCAGAAGAGTTGCACTAAAATTTCTCTCATCCACTGTCTTTGCAAATATGCAGGCAGATAATAATCATTTGGGTCACCTCATTAGTTATATGAGCATATATAGAACACATATATTTTATCTTTTATTTTCAAAATAGATGATGATATAAAATCCCTTTAAACTGGGGTTGTAGTGGTGGGAAAATGTTTTTAATATATTGTTTTTCTTTAAACATTTTATTTTTTTTTTCCAACCAGCAATACGAATCTACTCCATTTTTATTTCTTTAGTGGGAAAAGGCTTATTAGAAAAAAAAAATGGATAATGGCAAAACTAAGGAAAGCAATTAGCTTTGTATAAAACACAATGTACCGTAGTAGTGTATACAAACTCTAAATAAGGCTTTTTAGTTTAGAGCAACCAAAACACTTATGCCAACCTAAAAATAACTTTCTTCTCATTACTCTGAGCCCACAGTCAGCAACACCTAGAAGGACAAGAAAAAACAACCCATAAATGGTTTCATAGATGTCCTGCAGAGAGGTTGAATTGTATGTTTTTAATTATACGCATTAATGTCTCCTAGAAAAAAGTGCCCAATAACAATGCTTTCTCAAAGGTAATAATACTCCCAAATAAGCTCCAAGATAATCATTTAACTGTGTATTATATAGGAGGTCTTTGAAGCAGTGGAACATTTTCTAATTATCTGGCAAGTACTTTTAGAGAACAGGCAAACTTTGTTCTTGAATTTTTTTCTCTAGGGTGGTATAGCTATAGCTTCACCACCTATAATGCACGGTCTAGCGAAAGGGAAATATTCCTGCTTAATGTGCAATACTTAAATAAACAAAGGATTAAGGACCATTCTCACACATTGGAGAATGTGATTTAACTTGTAACTTGTGATTTAAGTGCCACGTGTAGGGTCCATGTAACACTATAAATATCTCTCAACCTCCCCCCTTCCCCCCACTTCAGAACATATTAATAATACCATTAAGGTTTCATTTCTTCTAATAATTTATTTTCTTCTCTCTAAATTCAGTACCAGCTTAGGACGATCCTTTAAACTCTTACTCATCATTCTCATTATAATGGAATAAGTCTATAGATCATTTCCAAACTAAAAGTTAACTAATGTGCCCTGCTGTGGATTATATTTTAGAGGAGAGTAGATAGATGGGAAGTTAAGAGCATGAGTAACCGGTAAACCTGGATGGTTAATTCCACTGGATAATTCTGGCAAACTGAAAGCTGTAGAAAGGCACTTGTTAAGTGAGGGACAGAAAAGGTGGAGAAAATAACAGAACACATTCCTTTTCCTATTCCTCAGACACTAAAGCTGTTTTAAAGACTTATAGGCTTCTAACTAGTGGCAAAATTCTACAACTTTACTAATCACAAGTCCCCATTTCATCACTTTATTTCCAGAGCCAGGACTCACCTGCTTCATTTGGCACAAGTTCCCATTCACTGTGAAGGTTTTAATCAGGTCTTTCTGTGTTCCCATCTCGGCGTTCCAGACACAGGCTTGCTTTCTTCACAATTCTCTCTTCCTCAGCCTTGTAAAGTGAAATCCGTGTTTCCCCAGGCCACGGAGGGCTGGGGGTTATAAGATCAAAATAACAACATTAGAAAGTACTTTCTAATATGTATTCCCACTTGACCTACAGGAGCTTTAGTCCATGAAAAAATGTCTTCTAAGCAGTTCTGTGAATCCGGAGGATGAAACTCTGTATTTAGTGCTCAGAGCTATATCTTTTGAACTTAGTATGTTGCTTAATACAGAGTAGGGACTAAATAGATATGCGCTATCTGCCTAACTTGCTGGCCATAAAGATAAGCCATGCTATATATACATATGTATCTAGTTATATACATATATATGGATATATACACAGATACACACACAAACACACAGACACATACATATTCACTTAATCAGTCACGTATCTAATATGAATTTAGGAAACTAACCCAACTGATTCCAAAACAAGTCACTGAGTCTTGAAAAAGATGACTCAAGCCAATCAGAATCTCTTCTTAAAAGTATAAAATGAAAATATATGAGATCATTAGGCCACTCATTAGTAAGAAATAAATCACAATATACAAGGGTAAGAAAGGATCCAGTGAAGCACGTGTTACTCGTGGGTACGATCACAGTCATGATAAAAAAACTATTCTTAATCGACATTTACTGAGCACTTACTATGTACTCTGCCTCATTTGATCCTCACAAAAATCCTATGAGATAATTAAAATTATTATACCCTCTAGAGATGAAGAAATAGAAGTTCATAGAAGGGAAGTGATTAGCCCAAGGTCAAAAGCACATAAGTGAGAGCCCTATGACTCAAATCCTCATTTGTCTGATGGGAAGACTGAGCTCCTAATGAACCATAAGCTAGTATATCAGGAGAACTATTTAGTGGTGGGAGAGAAATCAGAAGGTATTCAAAATGGAGACATGTATTCAAACTGAATCTTACAGCAAAGATGTCTGAATTGAGGTTTTTACAATTTCCAATGACCCAGTATTTTGGCAACTCCGGTATCTCCAAAAGTCTATTAAAGCTTTTCCTTTCGAATATTTGTGACATCTCATTCTTTTTCTCACTGAATATAGGACAATTTGTTGGGGCCTTTAGTGAGCCTCAGAGTCTTTACAGCATAATCACCCTGCCAAAACAGCGCCAGGACTGTCCAATTGTGCTAAGGAAACTGTCCTCTCAGCGGCTGCCATTCCGTTTTTCTCCTAGTCTGGATCATTCCAGTGACATCGAAACCACTGTAAGGTCTTCCATCCCAAACGCCAGCAACACTCTTCATTTTATTTCAAATCATCAGTGCCGCAATGAAATCTCCAAGACTCATCACGCTGAAATACCATCCTCAATTGTCTGAATTCCAGTTGTCAGCTGATCTGTTGTTCAGACGCTGTGACATTTTCATGCTCAATAGAAACCCTGAATAGGGCAAAGTACCCCATACCCTTCTACTCACCCCCCTTCTCCTGAATCCCAGTAGGACAGAGGTTGCAAAGTACTATAGCCTTGGGCTCCCAAAATCTTTCAGAGATTCTAATGAAAGAGCTCTTTCAGCTTCTAGTCAATCTTTGCAATCTTCCCCGCCTTTCCTGGGAGCCAGGCATGAGGCCAGTGGAGCCAGAGGACAATCTCAGTGACCAATACCCAAACTCATGCAGGATTCAAAATTTCCCCTGTCCTCGAACACTGACCCATTGTCCTTGGAACACACTTGGGTGCTTCTTGGGAGTTATTTTTTTTTCTATATTATATATGCTAGTTGAAAGATTAAGGAAGGGCATTTGAGGTTGAGTCCTAAGCTGCACTTTAGTTGATGGGAAGAATGTGGCTTGAGTGGGCGGTTAAGAGAATCTGTCTCTATCGTGACAGATGGTTTGAGTAAAAGTTGGGAATCTCACAGGTGAAGCAAGGTTGGACCAAAACTGTAGGTTCTCAAACATAGTTTCAGTAGTAGAAAGTTTTTTTTATTAGAAAATTACAATGAACATCTTCAGTATATGAAATATTTAGACACACAGTTTGGCAATAGCTTTTCTATTTCAACAATCTCTTCTTGTTCTTACAAACTATCATATGCCAATAGGGAATACTCCAGTATAAAGCATTAAAGAAGAGAAAACAGCATTTAATGGGCTATTATTTAGAATCAAGAGTTGCATACATTACCATATCTAATCTTTATAGAGCCCCCTTTTACATATAACAAAAGCAAGACACAGAGAGATAAAATAATACTGAACACATGACTTTGGCCTTTTTTTAATCATTATTTTCAATCTTCAGGCTTAACTACCTATATAGAACATGCTAACATTTTTCGATAATTATTTAGTGTAAAACTAACTTCATGTACAAGGCAATACTTCTATATATAGGGTATACAAGAATTTCATTTTTGATGAAGCTAAAAATATAAGAGCCATCTCGAAATAATGTTTTTGAGATGTGAATAAATCACATATGTATGACTCTATTTGGCAATGTTTTTGTGTTAAATGTGCAGAGAAATTATGCTTAAATGTCTATATTTCATATATGTGAAGTGTAAACCCAATTTTCAAATATCTGGCTTATTTAAAGAGGAATTGCTTGTATTATACTAGAAGATAAGAAGTTGGCATGAGTAACATTTGTATACACTAAACATCTGAACTTAAAATATCTATCACTACAAGTTCCATTTAATCTATTATCATATTTTAGGGTTAGAAAAATCATAAAGGAATTTGGGGATTAGACTCTAATTACAGGAATTGCTTGGAAGATGCATTAGAGTATAGGAAAAAAAAGTCAACTAGCATTGAACTCACAGTATATGACTAGCTGGAGAAAAGGCAGAACTCCCTACAATACTATTCCAAAGCACCCAGGGTTGTCTCTTTAGTTCTCTTTTAACAAGTATGAATTTCTTTTTGACACTTTATGCTCAAATTACTTTTTTATTAAAACATTTATAAGCAGAGCTTGGCAATCTCTATTTTAGCAATATCTTATTGCTCTCTACCAACTATTCTCTATTTTTCTAAATCAAATCCTTTACTGAACTCCAAAGTCTGTGAGACATGCAACAGCATTCCTTTTGGAGGGAACTTTTGTTTTTTCTGGATTGGGTCATGACAGAATGCGAACTTTTGCTATTCAAGATAATGAGGGGAGCAGAAGAGCATCTCTGTTCATCTTTCTGCACTGGTCGTTCTTGTGGGAGCTTCTCTTTCTGGCTTATAACATCAGTGCCCCTTTCTAGATTTACAGACCCAATGTGGCCTCAAAATGTCTTTTCACAATAGTAGTTGTTTTTTTCTTCACCCACAAAAGTTTAACCACCATTGTGCATGACCATTGGTGACTTGGTCAGGAATCTTAATGTTTAGCATTCACGTGGACCCACAAGCCAGACTCCTTTTTAGGTCCTGACACCTCTTTGGCACAGGCTATAAAAAAATCCAGGTTTCGTGGGACCTGAAGTTTATACTATTTGAAGGAATCTTTGAAGGTCCAGAAACTAATTACACATCAAAATTAGTTATGAAAGTAAATGATTATTTAGAATAAGAAAAGAATTTCTAACAGATTACAAACTGGAAAGTAAAACCTGACTCATAGAACAAACCCACAAAATCCAGTAAAACAAAATAATTCTTTTATTTTTTAACTGCATGACCAATTTCTATAATAATGCTTTTTTTCCCTATCCATTTTGGCTGAATACTACATGAAAATAATTTTGTAATATTTTATAATATTTTCTATGCCAGTATCAAAAGATAATCAGGTCTTTCCTTAAGAATGGTTGATAAAAACTTGTTTTTTAATAATGATTTTATAATTTTCTTTAAGCTTTATAACTTATATTATGTAAAATTTTAGGACTGTTGTCATTGGTTTTCCACAGAGTACCTTCTGGCTCCTGACGTTTCAAACCTGTTTTTCCCTCCACAACCCGTATACCTCTGGTGCTCAGTGTTGTAGGACATATTCAGGTTGCAATACTATCTCTAGCCCTCTTCTTCCATGTCATGATGCTGAGCAAATTGACGAGGTGGTTGCAGAAGTATTCTGAGAAGGTATCCCTATACCAGGAACTAGAAATAATGTAACTGTACACAATAGTGGCTCAAAATCACAGCCATATACTCAATAAACCCAAACCAAATGTAGTCCCAACACAATTTCTCCTTAGTCAGATCTAAAGTATGTTCATGGTCCCATGGCCATTCTGACACCAGCCAACATAAGAGGATGTATGATGAAGGAAAAATGTGATTATAATGAAATGAAAGTGATTATAATGAAGAAAAAAGACATCTTAATTCTGAAAAATTTTTAAATCCTACTACCATGTAAATGGATTGATAGGGCCTTTCCCAGGCCTTGGAATGGGCCTACGTATGTAGGGGACTACAAAGATCAGTTTCATTATCTTCACAGAAATCATGCCCTTGATCCTAACCATC